>JAXCGZ010020133.1:0-21791 GCA_037179515.1 Halocaridina rubra
TCTTGTGGTTTAGGAAATGGCTAACTTCCTGGCCTTTCCTGCCCTTCTCGATGCCAGATCCTAAGTCTCACGGTTCCGGTCATATATCTCCTTGACACTTTCTACAAACATTGTAATAAAATCTCTGTGCCCTCGACCAACCGTTACCCCTCAAGATCTGTTACAAGTTTCAGATTCTGGCTTCAGCATGACGGAAGTCATACGACATCTATATATATATATATATAATATATATATATAAAGAAAAAATTTCGGTGAGCTGTATCTGTTGCAGCTGATTGTAAAAAAGGGAACCTTTTCATCAAACCTTTCATTATATAAGTTCTAATGTCATTTAGTTTGGTATCAGATGGGACTTGCATCTTTAATTGGTCCAACTAGTTTATACCTGCTCTCTGAGAGATGCTTTCTCTCTCTCTACACTCTTCAACGGCAATATTTGATGCATGGTGTTTTGAGACTTGTGTCAAGTATTCGGTTTCTCTGATGTTAAGTATGTTTTAGTATTTTATTCTTTTCCAGGTGTTAGATGCTCCAGAACTGCAGGATGACTTTTATTTGAATTTAGTTGACTGGAGTTCTCAGAATGTATTGTCAGTGGGATTAGGCCACTGTGTATACCTGTGGTCAGCGTACACATCCCAAGTTACCAGATTGTGTGATCTCTCACCTGATGGAGATTCTGTAACCTCTGTCTCTTGGTCGGAAAGAGTAAGTTTTGTATTTATATTATTTATTGTGAACATACTTGAGATTATATTGCCTAATTGATATCAAGTAAGTATGATATATTTATTCACAAGGTACAAATTTTATGTCAAATTTCTGGGGTAGGGGGTGCATAAAATAATTGTAAGTCTTTAAGGATAATTTGAATGTTACAGGCACGTTTTGATATAAACTGTTAATACTGTAACTTCTTGAAGCACTCTGTAGACTTCATTCCTCATCTCTCCCTTCATACAGAAATCTCTTTAAATGATACCTCTTTTAAGTAAGAGCCTTTTATTGTGTGCATTACTTGGTATATAAGATGAAATATTTTAGAGCTATATGCAATGACTTGATTAATATCAGAAGCTATTTGAGAAATAACGAATAATAAAGAGTCACATCTAGGTACTAATAGTTTGAGGATACTGAATTGTCTTTGTTGCTGCTTGCATACAGTAACGTTACTTTAGCTTTAGTGTAGTTTTATTTTTTGCCAACAGGGACTTTTTAATGAATATTTGATATTCATGACAATTATTGTTGTAGCTCTTATAATAGAATAAGTTCTTAGGTATAAACCAGACAGTAATTAGTTTAGCTGCAGGCTGGAGTACTGTTGAAGAGTTTCTCTCTGGGAGTATCTGAGTTGCTCTAGGAATCAAAATTGCTCATTACAGAAATATGGGACTCGTAATTCAGACCACAAATTCACATAGGGGATTCATTTGACAAGCAATGGGGTTCAACACCCCAGTTCACGAAGACTTAGAAACTTACGCTGCCCCATCTTTATCTGTTGCCCTGGTAGCAAAAGTCTCCTTTTATAGGAAAGCATAAAAATACTGAATACCTTCTCACCTTAGTATGGAAGGAATAATAATGCAGCTTGCAGAGCTAGCCACTGAACATGAAATCCTTCACTGTCTTAAGTAAGAAAAAATTAAAAAAGTAACGACACGTACGATACATTCAAGGGTTTCCAGACATAAAAATACTTGGCAAATTACACCAAAAAACTTCAAATATCTACATTGACATTTAGTAAAAGCAGAAAAGTTATGCCAAGCACTCAACTTGCATTATATAGAGATTATATATGTACTGTAGAGTTTCATTTCCCTGAATTGGGAAGAGTTCGAGCAAACTGGAAGACTGAGAGTGATGGAGGTAATGATGGTGTGTTATGATGAACTGTTGATGACATCATGTTGCATACATTATGGCACCAGTTTTAAAATTTTATTCATGTCTATCATAAAAGTAATTATCATGAATTACTCTGATAACTATTTAACCTATCTCCTTTGTTTATTTTTGAGATGTCTTTGCAATATTTCTCTATACTTTTAAAGTTTTTGCATCTTATATCACATATATTGGCAGCCAGGCCCACTCTTTCCATCACCTAGATGTTTTGTTACAGGTTTTATTGAAAAAAATTGTCAGAGATAAAAAAAAAATGAAAGAATTATTTAAGCTACCTCATTGTCAGTATTAATAAATTCAAGACTCGGACAAGGAGGCGTTGCCTTTTTTAGTTTACGAGAGTTTTTAAAAAGGGTGAAAATGTCAAAAAAATAAAAGGTTGCAAATTGCAGTAATTGGGCTAAAATATATATATATATGGCTTCCCTAACTTTTGATATAAATATCATAGCAATAACCCAATAAATATTTGTTTTTTTAGCATTCATTCTTAAGAAAAGATGTGTCTTATCCAGCCTTTGCACTTAAGAGGTCTCTGCTGATTTTTTTCTTTTTTTAACAGGTTATTTCCTTTCCTTGTCCTGACTTTGCTTCAGAAATTTTTTTCATAAACGAAAGCCTTGGCAGCCTGGTTTACTATAGCAAATTATTTTTGTTTCTCCATTATATTCAGTAATGGATTGTATGTATTCTCAGGGGAGCCAGGTTGCTGTTGGAACGCATAAAGGACTAGTACAAGTGTGGGATGTCGCTAGTAGTAAACGTGTGTGTGTTCTTAATGGCCACAATGCAAGAGTTGGAGCACTTGCATGGAATGGTGATGTTCTTTCCTCAGGCTCAAGAGATCGACTCATTTTGCAAAGAGATGTCAGAACTCCATGCATCATTCCTGATAGAAGATTAGCCGGTCATAGGCAAGAGGTATGTGCTAAACTTAGGTTATGGTTGTATTATCACAATGTAATGATATCACTCATAGCTTTCACTATACTTTTTTTTTTGTTTGGTACTATTTATTTTCCAGTATGAAATAAGTTTAGTTTGAAGTTAAACAAACTGAATATGAAAGTAGTTTTTTTTTTCAAAGCAAATGTAAATCACTCACATTATGTAAAAAAATTATTTTTAAAGGGTCTTTTCCAAAGGAATTCCGTCAGTAGTTACTAGTTTCATATCTTTATAAAGAATGACAAACATACAAACACTTATTTCCATTTGGCTATGGCTAATCTTTTACAAAACTAAGAGTACACGTATAAGTAAACTTGTAATTGAACTAATGAGTAAGAGGGTAATACATACAGTGAATAGAAAATGAAGAGTACCTTGAGTTAGCAGATGTGTATAAAATTTGTAATAACAGTAATCAAACTGTAATAAAAATGTTAATATTAAAGTAGTAATAATAACACTAAATAAAATATCGTTATTATCGGCATCATCACCATATTTGTATTCCTTACAATGAGAATAATTAGTTCCTAACGTAGAAATCAAAGAAGGCGATATCAATTTACATATAGAATAGTTAGTGTTAAGGGAAATTACAATAAATCATTGAGTTTGATTAGTGTGTGAGCTGTAACTATTTGTCCAAAAGAAAACTGTATATATTGCCTTTGAAAGCTGTGAAGGAGGATGAATTTTTAAAATGTTCTAGAATATTGTTCCAAACTGTAGACCCTTTAATACTGATCATCTTTGAACCTGCAACTGTGTTTGTTCTCTGCATAAAGAGCTCACTACACTGTCTTCTGTAGGTTCCCCTTATATTCCTGACTGTTTTGAAATTATATATCCAGTTAGGATAATGATGGTTCAAAGTTTTGTATACAAAACGTAAATAGCATAGGCGATCTTGTTTTATGCCTGCAGCGACCCAAGTTTTTTGAGAGCTGGTGTGATGTGGTCATATTTTCTTATTCTTCCCAGGGCAACTCAAGCTGCAAAATTAATAAGCTTCTGTATTCTCTTTATCTGAGTCTTACTGGTAGCTCCCCTTATAGTTATGCAATAAGTAATGTGACATAGGGTTAGAGATTCGACAATCGTTATTTATACAGTACGTAAACGAAAAAATAATTGTAAATGAGTATGTATGTCACGTCATTATCATCTCATTCACCGTAATTTTATCTATCACTTTCATAAAACTTTACGTTGCTTGCTGTTATTTATAATGTAAAGGGTGTTTCTTTAACAGTGCAGGGAGGGTTTATACAGTACGTAAACAAAAAAATAATTGTAAATGAGTATGTATGTCACGTCATTATCACCTCATTCACCGTAATTTTATATATCACTTTCATAAAAATTTACGTTGCTTGCTGTTATTTATAATGTAAAGGGTGTTTTTTTAACATTGCAGGGAGGGTTTATACAGTACGTAAACAAAAATATAATTGTAAATGAGTATGTATGTCACGTCATTATCACCTCATTCACCGTAATTTTATCTGTCACTTTCATAGAAATTTACGTTGCTTGCTGTTATTTATAATGTAAAGGGTGTTTTTTCAACAGTGCAGGGAGGGTTCATACAGTACGTAAACGAAAAAATAATTGTAAATGAGTATGTATGTCACGTCATCATCACATTCACAGTAAGTTTTCCTATCACTTTCATAAAAATTTACGTTGCTTGCTGTTATCTATAATGTTAAGGTAGTTTTTTTTAACAGTGCAGGGAGGGTTTATACAGTATGTAAACGAAAAGATAATTGTAAATAATATGTATGTCACGTCATTATCACCTCATTCACTTTCATAAAAATTTACGTTGCTTGCTGTTATTTATAATGTAAAGGGTGTTTTTTTAACAGTGCAGGGAGGGTTTATACAGTGTAAACGTAAATATATATTAAAATATCTATGTACATATAGGCGGATCCTACTTCGCGGATTTCCTGGTTCGCGGCGGGTCCCGGAACCGAACTACCGCGATAAGTGAGGCAACACTGTATATATATATATATATATATATATATATATATATATATATATATATATATATATATATATATATATATATATATATATATATATATATATACAGTGTTCCCCCGGTTATTCGCGTTTCTTGGTTCGCGTTCTCACTGTATCGCGTTTTTTTTTTTTATAAATTATTATTTTATTTTATGGGTACAGTGTTGCCTCCCTTATCACGGTAGTTCGGTTCCGGGACCCGGCGCGAACCAGGAAAATCGCGAAGTTGGATCAGCCTTTTTAAAAAAAAATTTAAAGATAATTATGACACCAGGACAGGCCAAAAATTATAAAATAAAACGGCCTTTATCAGGCTGTAAAGAGAAACAGAGATGGAGTGTGATGACCTGTCAGATGTGAAGTGATTATAAAAGATGTGTAATGAATATCCAGCTCTCTGCTGGGTTTACTATACCTCTGCATTACCTTCATGATGTCTATTCCAAAACTTCTCCTTAGATATTATTATTATTATTATTGGCAACAATAAATTTCCTTTGATGATGATTGGGGAGATTATTATTATTATTATTATCATTATTATTATTATTATTATTATCATCATCATTATTACTACGGATTCGTAATTAAACCATTGTTTTTACTATAAATGTAGTTTTGGTTGAATGAACAAGAGTTACTTAAAGACACACACTCTCTCTCTCTCTCTCTCTCTCTCTCTCTCTCTCTCTCTCTCTCTCTCTCTCTCTCTCTCTCTCTCTCTCTCTCTCTCTCTCTCTCTCTCTCCTCTCTCTCTCTCTCTCTCTCTCCTCTCTCTCTCTCTCTCTCTCTCTCTCTCTCTCTCAACATTCTATTCTACCCAACCCCCCACACTCTCTTTGTCCCAGCCAACTAGGGAAGGGCACTTTACACAGTTATTAAAAGTAAATAAACCAACAGATATACAAACAATGATGAGCCCTTAATAATAATAATAATAATAATGATGATGATGATAATAATCTCCACAATCATCATCAAAGGAAAATTATTGTTGCCAATGATAATAATAATAATAATAATAATAATAATAATAATAATAATAATAATAAGATCTAAGCAGAATTATTGGAATAGACATCATGAAAGTAATGCAGAGGCATATTAAAACCCAGCAGAGAGCTGGATATTCATTACACATCTTTTATAATCCCTTCACATCTGACAGGTCATTACACTCTCCATCTCTGTTTCTCTTTACAACCTGATAAAGTCTGCTTAATTTTATCATTTTTTGGCCCATCCTGGTGTCACAATGATCTAAATTTTTTTTTATTTTATTTATTCCCCCCCCCCCAAAAAAAAAAAAAAAACGCGATACAGTGAGAACGCGAACCAAGAAACGCGAATAACCGGGGTAACACTGTATATGCAAAAATATTAAAATATTAAAAAAAAAAAAATTCTCGGTATTTTCATTTTTTTATTGAAAAAAACATATTTCATTATCTAATTGATAATAAAAATTTATTTCCCAGCCTATGAATAATAAAACAGTAAAAAATAGTAAAAAACATAAATTTAGATAGATAGATAGATAGATAGACACGTTTATTGACCACCTCTTTTGAAAAGTATAATCTTTACAAAAGGAATATTTGGTCCAAATTACAATGAATAAATACAATAGATTTTGTACAACCATCAAATAAGTAAATGAATTTTAAATTAATATACATTGTACTAATAACTGAATGATATACGTACGTACATTATAACTCACAGTATTGCATCATGCGGAATAGTGTTCGATAGCGTACAATGTATTAGGGTCGCAGCTACGTGAGCTAGCATATATATTTATATTTCCAGTAGTTTCATGATTTTATTGATAAAAAAAAAAAGTATTTCTTAGCCTAAGAATAATAAAACAGTAACATATAGTAAACAGTATTGCACCACGTAAGATACGATACCGGTATCAGTGTTTCGGAAAACGCAAAGGCTCTCACCTACGTGACCTAGTGAATATTAAAATTTTCATTATTTTATTGATAAAACAAGGATTTCCTAGCCTAAGAATTATAAAACAGTAAAAAACATAAATTTAGATATACGTATGTACAGTATAACTCACAGTATTGCATCATGCGATATATGTAGTGTCCGATAGCTACGTGAGCTAGCATATATATTTATATTTCCAGTAGCTCTCACCTTCGTGAGATAGTTCATGTTTTTTTAACAGTGCAGGGAGGGTTTATACAGTACGTAAACTTAAAATTAATTGTAAATGAGTATGTCATGTAATAACCACTTCATTCACCGTAATTTTATCTATCACTTTCATATAAATTTACATTGCATGCTGTTATTTATGAAGTAAAGGGTGGTTTGTTAATAGTACAGGGAGGGTTTATACAGTGTAAACGTAAAAATATATTAAAATATCTATTTTCATATAGGCTGATCCTACTCCGCGGATTTCCTGGTTCGCGCCAGGTCCCGGAACCGAACTACCGCGGTATGGGGGGGAACACTATATATATATATATATATATATATATATATATATATATATATATATATATATATATATATATATATATATATATATATATATATATATATATATATGAAAAAACTTATGAATTACGTTACTTATTATATATGTTCATCTCTTGCTCAGGTATGTGGATTAAAGTGGTCACCAGACAGTCAGTATTTAGCTTCTGGAGGAAATGATAATAAACTTTTTGTTTGGAATCTTCATTCACTCTCACCTGTACAGACCTATACTGAGCATAATGCAGCAGTTAAAGGTAAGATGATTTCTGTAATCTGGGAATTTTTAGTCTAATACTTCCTGTATGTATTTATTTATGATGAAATAAGTATTCCAAGTAATGTATATACTATAAGAAATTATAATCATTAACTGAAAGGGAGATAAAAGAAGAATGGATTTCAGCTCCCTAACCCCTGTTAGTAACTTAGTTACTTCTATGACATTCTGGAGCTGTGATGATAATACTCTTTTCCCCACCGCCAAGAATATACAGTAGACCTTCAGCTTTCTCAGTCTTGAACATAACACAGTCAGAAAGTAAACAAAATTTCAGAAAACTTTTCTAATAAATGCATAATAACAACTTCTGTACTGTAGTTACATGTAACTAAAGTTGTATTCGAGATATGTTTAAGTACAGTTCATGATGGTACATAACCATTTACTAGGGGGCTGGGGAGAAAGCCGTGCCTTGTAAATATTTTTTATATTCTAACTTTGTTTTCCATGGTTTTCTAGATATAGTTTGTTGATTGTTGCATAACCATTTGCTAGGGGGCTGGGGAGAAACTGTGTATTGTGCATATTTTTATATTTTCTTTGTTTTTCATTGTTTTGTTGATATAATTTGCTGATTGGCTTGTTCCTATTGCTGTACTTTCAAAGTTGGAGACAGTGATGAACCTGTTCGTGTTATTGACCATATCCGGGCAAACGCCCACCGTAAAGCTATGGAGGCTGGAGTACCTTCTGTTCTTGGAAGTGGATTGCCAACAAACTGGACTATAGTGAATATTTGGTTAGTGACATTGGAAGAAAGGATATGACAATGTCCACATGACCTTTGTCTCTGGTGCACCAGGAGAACTCTCCTTGGAAAGCAATAACTTTATTGCAGAATTATGCAGGAAGCAATGGAACAACATTGCAAATATTGTGCAAGAGAACAGTGAGTGCCGAGGGAAAGAGACTGTGAATGGGCAGTGTGTTCATTGGTTCAGCTTGTAAGAAGGGATGAAGGCTTTTCATAAAATTCCAGATTCCATGAAATCCACTGTAATTTCTGAGAATCACCTTTCTTTATGCAACTTTTTGTCTTTATGGGAGTAGGAGGACCTCCACCCCTGCCCAAGTGATGAAATTTTCGTCTGATGCTTGGCATCCTAATTTTCATCGAGTGTGGATGAGAAGGAAAACCAAACGATACCATGAAGTGTGTCAAGCTCCAAATTGCTTTGGCATTTTTCTTTGTTTCACTGTGAAGTTCCTCTTGTGTGTAACTAAGGAAGAGAGAGAGAGTTGGATGGGGCTTACCTCTGTGAGAATATTTTAGAGAAAAAGATGATCTTGTTCTTGAAAGAGTCTAGAAGCATGTTCGATCCATATAAAGTGTACTTTCTTTGCAATAGTGCTCCATGCTTTTGTGCATACGAGGTGCAAAATCTTATGAAGGACTATGGGATTAATTCTTTAGATTAATTTGCGTAGCTTGGAAAGTTACTGAACTTCAACCCCACTTAACATATTGGAGCAATCCTGAAAGATAGAGTGGCAGTTAAGATGATCGAAGAACATGACGTTGATTGGTATTCAAACGACAAGCTTGTGAGAAATCAGCAAGATGTGTTGGAGGATCTTGAGTTGAATACTGATCTCTTAGATTTGCTGCTCTATATACCCCTCAAGATTGCATGTTGTGCGAGATGTACGATTCTTCCGCTAATGACTGAGTGCATGAATAATTCTTTAATATTATGAAAGTGTTCTGTACCATCACTTGCTTTAATATCCCTTTAGCAAGAGGTTTTGTACCTTATTGTACAGTAATCTAGACATAATAATAAAATGTACAGGTGGTTGGGAATAAGTTATATTCAGTCCTCAGGCACTTTTTTATGAGTCTCGAGCATAGTTGTAGCATTAAGTTTTGGGGATTTTGACTGAAATGTACACTAGATAAGTCAGACAGTGCTGTATTATATTTCACGCATTTGATCCTCCGTATGTTATTATCCACTTATGATTGGGTCTCATTTAATATGTATTTTGCTTGTTTATAAAGTAATTAGGACCTAGAAAAAGAGTATGTAATATATAAGTTAGTTAAATTTTTCAGTATGTGTAAGATGTTTGTTTATTTCAGCAATAGCTTGGTCACCCCATCATCATGGATTATTAGCAAGCGGAGGAGGTACTGCTGATCGTTGTATTCGGTTTTGGAATACACTGACTGGGCAACCAATGCAGAGTGTTGATACTGGCTCTCAAGTTTGCAATTTAGCGTGGTCAAAGCATGCTTCAGAATTGGTAAGTTTTTACTTTAATTGTTTTAGTGTTTAGAATGGCTTGTGCACTATTGCTATGACTGATGAAAAAAAGATCAGTAATGCTACTTGCAAGTGCGTTACTGATCTTTTTTTCATTAGTCATAGCAATAAAGATCAGTAATGCTACTTGCAAGAGTAGTAGTTACCGTGACAAAACGGTAGCGTCCGCGACTTTGAGGCGTCAGGTCAAGGGTTCACGCCCCACCATGGGCTGAGGTTTGCAAGGGCATGCACTCAGGGAGACGAGTACATATGCCAAAACAAGTCCTTCACAAGAAGGCAACTGTCCTAGCCCTTGGTAGAAAAGGGAGTACGTGACGTAAAGCTGAATCAATCAATGCTACTAGCAGGAGTTATATTTGGTGTTTTCTTTACTATCATAGGTCATAAATAGAGTTATATTGCTGAAGCTGGTCATTTTTGGGCATCATCAAGTACGCTCTTGTAATATGTGAAGTGACTGACCCAGAGCATGGATTTCTTGAGGGATTCCATGGTACTTTTTTCTAAGTCACATTGGTAGAAGGACAGCATGGAAATAATGTAAACAAATAAAATACACCAGGAATCACTCATTTTCTTCTTTCATGGCCTTTTTTCCCTCTATTTGACCATATGTAGCCTGCAGTACTTAATATATGTAGTTGGCAAATTATATTCACACAAAAAGTCTCATGCTCTATTGTCCATATAAGGAGGCTTCACTTCTATTAGCTTTATTGTTTAGAATATGATTGTCTTGGGTTGTAAGTAAATGTTTTATTTTTTACCAATTTCTTGTGAAAAATATTCCTAACACATTTTTATATATATATACAGGTATCTACGCATGGATACAGCCAGAATCAAATTCTTGTGTGGAGGTACCCATCTCTTGCCCAGGTAGCTAAATTAACTGGTCATACCTACCGTGTGTTGTATTTAGCAATGTCTCCTGATGGAGAAGCTATCGTTACGGGTGCAGGAGATGAGACATTACGATTTTGGAATGTGTTTAGTAAAGCTCGTTCCCAGAAAGTAAGTTACGCTTTTACTCGTACTCTTTTTGTCTCCATTTTGTCATTGCACTTAAATAATTACACTTAAAATCTTGTATTATATAATATTAAGACATGCTATGAAATTGAATACTTATGCATTAATTAAAATTACACTTAAAATATTGTAGTACATAATACTAAGACATGCTATGAAATTGAATACTTGTGCATTAGTTACTGTAAACAGACATAATTGTGAATTTGAGTACTTATACATTGATATAAAGCTCAAAGTTACATTTCATAGAATGTGATCTATTTCTGTTATATTTTCAGGAATCCAAATCAGCTCTGAATCTCTTCACATCGTTACGATAGTTTCCTAGTCTAGTGCGAACAGAAATTCTGAAAACTATGTAAATAATATAATGTTCTCTACTCTTATTTGAGATTTAAAGTGTGCTTGGTTTGTGTGTTCTTATAGAACACACATATTTTGTGATTTTTTTATTAGTGCAAATCTTCAAAGACATTCAAGTACTAAATTTAGAGATGTATATAAAATAAATATTGGAATTAGTGGCTTCCCATCTTTTTGGAAAACATATCCTTGTAATGATTGCAATGATGAGTTTTAAAATTGTGTAATATAATGTATTCTCATTATTTAATACATTAATGTAACAAGTGCAGTAATAAAAGCAATTAATCTTACTTCTCTTGGAAAGCAAGTCTTGCATTTCATATAAGATAATTTGGCTATTCGTGTTTACGATATCGTTCTGAAGAAGCATATAAATAGTTGAAATAGGTTGCAGTATATACTGATGAATATATACACTGAGTCATATACAAGTATTGAAATTTTTATATTTTAAACCCAACACAGAGAGGGTATGCTATTTTTCACATAATGTCAGTGCTTTTTCTTCTTATATTAGTTCAGATTATCCACGTCTTATTGCTTCTACATTTTAAAATTATTGAAAGTCATATACGGTTATGATGTACACTATGTTGTCTTAATAAGAGGCCATATGCTGCTAAGGTAATCTATGAAGATTGATAGTAACAGTTTAACAGCATAGACATCATAAAGTTTATCATCATCCTGTGGCTTAATGCTCCATATTTAGTGTATAGTCTCCACATAAAGTCATATGTGAGGAGCTCATGATAGGAATTTGGATTATGAATAAAGGGTACTTTCAGTTACACATTTCAGGTTAGGTAGAACCAGTCAGTTTATTTTTATGCTATGCAATAATCTAGTTCTTTTGAAATTTGTTTTCAAGCAAGGAAACCTTGCTTTTTTACTCTCCTCATCCTCTTGTTTTTCCACTTTATTGTTGCTTGTACAACAATTGATAGATCTTGCTAATTATTATGAAAATATACCATAATAATCAGTGTATCGTAATCAGTTACGTAGAATGTAACACGAAAGTGTCTGATACACTGTGGGATACCTTCTGTAAAATAATTAAAATATTTATTGTGTCTTGGTGCAAAATAGCAGAACCTTTAGTTCTTCACATTAAATAGTACCGTTAAAATTTTTGTTCCTTGTATTGATATTACTTCACTTTATTTAAAATTGCTTTTATAGTATATGATCACCCCTCTCTTCACCTGTAATACTCATTACTTTGTTAATATCTAGTACTGTGTTAAGTTTCTTAAATACTTGAAATTCATTACATTAAAGTTGCTTATTAGGCTGATACTATAATACCAAATGCAGTTTTACTTTCATTATCCTCACTGTTGCAGGAAAAGAATTATTACCATCACATTCCCAAAAGTAGTAGGAGGAAACAAAAGGTATAGGGGAGCTGGTGGGTTACTTTAAAAGGGAAGGAAACTAAGGGTTTGACGAAGTCCTGCAGCCTCACACCTTTTACTATTATTGTTACCAGCCTGCTAGCTTGCTTCTTTCTTTTACTGTATTTATACTAACTTCAGTGGTATATTACATCATAATTACATATATGAAAGATGAATATAGAGATTGAATACATCAATATATATTGTGTACTCTATTAAAAAAAACATATTACCCCTTTGTAAAGGGAGTGACTTGAGTCAAAGCAAGAAACGTGACTTTTTATTAGAAGACAAGAGGATTTTCAATTCCTTCGCTTCACCCCATTTAGTCGATTTTTACATTACAAAGAGGAACACGGAAGAGGCATTCTTCACCCCCCTCGGAAGGAATCTTCTGTAATCACGATTAATTCATTTACTCATTTTCTGCACTTGTAATAACTAATCAGGTCCTCTGTCATATGTATTGTAGAGAGATGATAATCACTTTCGGTTTCTTTCAGATTTCCTTCGTGTCAGTTGCTTTAAAAATAAGAATCTTAAAGTAGAATTTAGCAATTAATACATATTATCTTAACATTAATAAGTAACACTTGAATAACATGTTTGTCTCTTAATGGGTTTTGTTTTCTGTGATGTATGATATTTATTTTTCTTCTTGTCATTTGATAAACCCACATACACCATGTAAAGTCACTTTTTCTGTGTTGAATTATAGATATTTTCGTAAATAATTCATCATTCCACTTTGCTTTATTGTTAATTACAGAAGAATGTTTTTATTTTTTAGCTAGTCATTCGGATATTGCATGAATTATATTTGTTCATTGGAAGTTTTTAGAATTATATTTCAATATTTTCATAAAACAGCATAAAATGGTTGTTCACTCCTTTACTTGTTTAAAATATTGAGTTGTGGGAGATATAAGAGTAATATATTTTTTAGTATTTGATGAACACAAAGCAGTAGAAAAACTAGCTAGTTTACATATTGCTTTGTGTTCATCATGAACAAAAACAATATTTTGCTTATATATCCCCTTATTGTTTTCCTTTTGATGTCGGCTACCCCGCAATTAAAGGGGGAAACAGCCAAGGTAGATAAAAATAAAAAGATATTTGTTCAACTTAGTATTTATAGAATACACCATGTAACTAACACAAATATTGTAAGTAAATCAGTGAACTGGAGTCAATTTTTACCTATAGCGTAGATTTATTTTACAGATCATAGGATGATTAATGGTTTCATAATTAGTAATTGGAGAGAGAGAGATATACTATAGCAGGAAATGATGTAAAAGCAAGGCTCTCTCTCTCTCTCTCTCCTCTCTCTCTCTCTCTCTCTCTCTCTCTCTCTCTCTCTCTCCTCTCTCTCTCTCTCTCTCTCTCTCTCTCTCTCTCTCTCTCTCTCTCTCTCTCTGTGATTACCTAATTGTGTTTACGGGAAAGAGCCCAAAGCTCGTATCTTCCCGTCTCCTGATCGGTTCCATTGTGTGTGTGTGTGTGCAGATAAAAAAATGAAGCACTTTCACTATTCTAAAATTGTATATCTTGCTTTATTATGGCTATAATATCCTGTATTATAACAGGATATGCGTATATTTTACAATAATTTCTGCAGTAGTCTTAATAGATTAAGTCTTTACTTTTATTGTTGTATTGTGGAAAAATGTTAATATAATTTCAGTTTATATGTTAATTCTAGACAGCAGTGATTAGGTTTATGAATGCAAAAATTGATAATGTGTAGCAATAAAATATGTAATTTTGTACTCGAAAGAAAATGCTAAGAAAAACCATACTCTTAAGATGAAAAATATGAAATTTACAAAAAAAATGTCAGAAGACTTTTGTGGATTTTTCCGATAATATAGGTGAAAAAAAAGATATATCGATAAGCTGAAAAACCGTAGAGGCCAATTCTGACAGGAAACTGAACCTGTGTATGTATTTTTTAATATATGTAATATAAGTGAATATTGAAAAATTCTTTAACTATAGAATGTACTAAAATTTATGAAACTAATTGTGGTAAAACTAACACAAATATGCTGAAAATATATGACGAGATGTCTAAATGTCCACACTATAATAAGAATTTTGCATCTCTAGTATTCTTCTATATCATCGTTTTTTCTTTTTTAATCCTCGTGTTTACTTTAGAGTGACTATACACAGCGCAATTTGGTTTGAGACCACCGGACAGATGTGGTGAAATTCGACCAGATAGGATCGTCTATGGGGTCTGTCCGTCCAATTGATGGTTCATCGGATGACGACCCGGCAGTATTTGGTTTTCAAGTCCGCAGACTCAGCCGATTCAGATTAGATCGCACCGCGATTGTAGTGACCATGAAACCAATGCTCAGTTTCATCATTGACAGCATCATAAGAGGAGTAGCAGTAAGACGTGCTCATTTGCAGGCAGTTTCGGGCTGAATTTATCTATTATGTAGCAATAATGAGTGCCTCAGGAAGATCAATAGCAAAATAAGGAGCGAAAGAAAGTCCTACATGTCTTTCACTTTCTAGCTTGTTATGATAAGTTTTCTTACTTTAAAAGTGGGATCTGAATTATAATCAAATATGCCTGACAGGGTTTATTCATTGTATCAAAATAATATAATCTATGAAGTAAATGGTGATGCAGTTGGTAGAAATCTATCAACACTACGTATCTAGATAAGTAGCTATCTAAATAGAGAGAGGAAAATATCTGCATATCAAGGCATAAAAAATATAAGTAGTCAAAACTGAACTTACAGAAAAACTTTTATACACACAAATAGGAGTAATTCATCCTAGAGAAAAATGGTTCAACAATGAGTGTTAGAGAACTAAGGAGTGGAGAGAGAATTGCTGGAAAAGGTATAGGAGAAAAAAAAATAAATGCCTGGTAGACATAAAAGCAAGAAATGATTACCTATGTAAAAGAGGAGAAGCAGAGAGAACCTATGAAAGGGATATCACCAGGAAGGCTAAAGAAAATCCCAAATTTTTCCATAGCTTTATCAGAGGAAAAGTGAAGGTAAACTAACAGGTTTTAAAGATACAGAGAGTGAATGGAAGCATCACTGACACATATAAAGAGATCTGCGAAGAATTGAACAAGGAGTTTTAGTCAGAATTTACAGTAGAATATGCCTCACCCCAGATTGCAGAGATAGGAGCTCATGGGCTGGTATTAGAGAACATCATCTTTTCGCCCACAAAGGTCTGCAAAGCGCTGATGTAGTTAGATGCTCATAAAGCTACAGGTCCTGATGATATATCCCCTTATGTATCAGCGGCACTAAGTATCATATTTGAAAAGTCGCTGGAGTCAGAGGAGATTCCTAGATGCTGGAAACAAGCAAATGTGGTACGTATCTTCGGAAAGGGAAGGAGGGATACAGCTCTAAACTATGTATATTTTGCATAGTTATGGAGAAACTACTAAGGAAACATATCTCTCTTCACTTGGAATCCTCAACTATTTGTCGGTGAGACAACATGGCTTCAGAGAAGGTAGATCAATAGTAACAAACTTATTAGAATTTTATGAGGTAAGCCGAATCTTACAGGAAAGAGCGAGCTGGGGAGTTTGCATATTCCTAGACTTCCAGAAAGCATTTAACACTGTCCCACATGGGAGACTTATGAAGAGCTACAAGCAATGGCAAGAATAGGTGGAAATGTCTTGGAATGGATAAAAATTTACTCAGAAGGAAACAGAGGGTTAGAGTAAGACATTCAGTGTCTGAATGGAGAAGTGTTAGTAGTGGAGCTCCTCAGGGTTCAGTTTTAGGGCCACTTTGTTCCCTGTATATGTAAATGACCTACCAGAGTCTGTAAATTCATTCATGAATATGTTTGCATATGATGCAAAGATCGTGAATAAAATAAGAAACGAGAATAGTGGTAGAGAACTTCAGGGAGATCTAAATAGTCTGCATGAATGGTCAGAAGAGTGGCTAATGAAATTCAGTACTTCAAAATGTAAGGTAATGAGAATGGGCACAAGTGCAAGAAGGCCCAAGCTTGAGTACTCAATGGCAGAAATAGAACTTCAAGAGATAGAGAATGAGAGAGAACTAGGAGTAAATATACAGGTCGCTTTGTCTCCAGAAATGCATATAATTGGCATAGTAAGGACAGCATATGCTTTCTTAGCAAATGTAAAGGTATCCTTCAGGCATATGGACAAGGAAATGTTCAGATATATTTATGTAAATTATGTGAGAGCAAACCTTGACTATGCGGTCCCATTTTGGAATCTGCACTTGAAAAAGCATGCAGTGAAGCTGGAAAAAGTTCAAAGACATGCCACGATACTGGTGCCAGAACTACGCAATATCAGTTATGATGAGAGGCTGAGGGAATTAGACTTACCATCACTAGAAGCTAGAAGAATGAGGGGGGATATGGTGACGGTTTTTAAATTCCTTCATGATTATGACAGAGTGGATAGGGATCGATAGTTTGATATGGCTGGCTCTAGAACTGGAGGTAATTATTTGAAGATTCACAAGAAAACATCTTTGCAGGATGTAAGGAAGTACTTTTTTAGTGTAAGAGTAGTTGATAATTGGAATTTGCTAAGTGAGGAAGTAGTTAATGCTAACTCAATCCATAGTTTTGAGGATAAGTATCACCAAGTACAAAATGGAACCGACCTGGAGATGGGAAATAATGGGCTTGGGTCTCTTTCCCGCAAGCACAATTAGGTAATTACATGCATGCATAGGTGGAAATGTCTTGGAATGGATAAAAACTTACTTAGAAAGAAGGGAACAGAGGGTTAGAGTAAGACACTCCGTGTCTGAATGGAGAAGGGTTAGTAGTAGAGTTCCACTGGCTTCAGTTTTAGGGCCAATTTTGTCCCTTGTATATGTAAATGACCCACCAGAGTCTGTAAATTAATTCATGGAGAATAGTTAGTGGAGTTCCACAGGTTTCAGTTTTAGGGCCACTTTTGTTCCTAGTGTATGTAAATGACCTACCCGAGTCTGTAAAGTATTAATGAATATGTTTGCAGATGATGCAAAGATTGTGAAGAAAGTAAGAGACCAGAACAATGGTAGAGAACTTCAGGAAGACCTAAATAGTCTGCACGAGTGGTCAGAAAAGCGGCTAATGAAATTCAATACTTCTAAATGTAATGACAATGGGTACAAGTACAAGAAGGCCCAGGCCTGAATACTCAATGGCAGGAGCAGAACTTCAAGAGACAGAGAATGAGAAGGATCTAGGAGTTATCATACTGGCAGATTTGTCTTCAGAAATGCATATAAATGTTATAGTAAGGGCAGCATATGCTTTCCTAGCAAATGTAAGGGTAGCCTTCAGGCACATGGATAAGTCGGAACACACCTAAATTGAAACCTATGTCCCCCAACCAATTCTAGAAATTAATACTCTTAAGACATAGAGGAATAATCAAAGTACTTAAACTTAGACTTAAAAATTGTAAAACTAAACAGTATTGCTTACCTTTACTTGTATAATTTAAAACATATAAATAGTAAATTTACACTACTGTAAAATATCACTTGATTTTACTCTTGTAGTCGGCTTGCACACTGGAAGGGCCATTGCAAGGGAGGGAGAGACGGGCTTATAAGCAGGAGGAAGCTGGAGAGGCAGGTGGTGAGGAAACTGGGGTAGGTGAGTTTGGAAAAGCAAAAGAATATACAACAGATGATGGAGGTAGTTGGGCAGGTGAGTCTATATAGGTAGAGGATATAGAATCTGCTGGTGGAGGCTCTACCTTCATGAAGAATTGGTCGAGGCGAGTCTGGAAGGGTGCCCTTTTCTTCCATATATCCTTGGAAGACTGCAGGGCATGATTGATGACTCTCTCGACTTTAGTGTACTGTACGTGGTAACGTTGGGGTCCTGAGCCTCGGGCTTTGCCAACACCGCTTCTACCAGGGCAAATGTTTCTTCCTGTTTCCTGGTTGTGAATTTCTTGGGCTTTGGGCTTGGTATTTCTTCATCCTCTTCACCGTCTGCTTTTCCGGTTGAATGAGGTCCTCGTCAGATAATTCATTGCTATGAGATCCCAGAAGCTCTTTTGCATCATCAGCCTCCACCTACAACTGAGCTCCTTACTCATCGCAACTACGTTATTGAAGACAGCCTCAACTGTCTCCTCAAAGCCTCGGAAGTCATTCACAAAATAGGAGCACACTTTCTTCCATACCCCATTCAAGTTCATCTGTTTTACTTCTTCCCAAGCATCAGCAATAGCCTTCACAGCCTGGAAAATATTGTTTGACTTCCAGAAGTCCTTGAAAGTAAAGATCTTGTCTTTTTCAGTTGCCCTGAGAGCCATAGCAATTGTCTTTCGGAGGTAGTAGGCCTTGAAAGAGGCAATGACCCCCTGATCCATTGGCTGTAACAATGCAGTGGTATTTGGTTGAAGGTAATCCACCTTGACATTAGGATGTAAGTTATCCAAATGTGGAGGGTGACCAGGGGCATTGTCCAGCAATAGCAACACCTTAAAGGGCATACCCTTGGAGGCACAGTGCCTCTCCACTTTGGGTACAAAATACTTCCCGAACCAGTCCTCAAATATCTAATGGGTTATCCAAGCCTTCTTGTTGGACTTCCTGACGACTGGCAGTTGACCCTTCCAAACACCCTTGGGTAAACCAACAAGGGCCTCAGTTTACAGTCTCCTGCAACATTATCCTCCAAAAGCATAGACAATCTTTCCTAGCTGACTTTATGGCCTGGTGCTGTCTTCTCCTTGACGATGTATGTACAACTAGGCATACGATTCCGGAACAAGCCAGACTCATCCATGTTAAATACCAGTTTGGCACCGTAACCCCTTCCCTAATTGTTTCTGCTAATATACTGGCGAACTATTTTACTGCTTCATCACCACTATCAGCTTCACCTTGCACCCTTAGGTTATGGAAATTAGCACGAACCTTAAAACGATTCAAACAACCCCTACTGGCCACAAACTCTTCACCTGCACTCCCTTCCGCTTTTCTCTTTTCAAGGCTTTGACAATATTTTGACCTTTTCCTGTATTACCATGAGGCTTTCTGGGATACACCATTAATTCTGGTATTCAAGCCAAAGCATTAGCAATTTCTCCATTTCGATCATAAGGCGGCTACAATGCTTAGCATTCACAGTGGACATCATGGGAGTAGAAGCTTTCATGTGGTCATGGCTTCGATCTCTGTCTTTGATGATCATCGCCACAGTTGTACGGGCTAATCCGAGAGTGCTGCAAATGTTCATAGTAGTTGTCTCCCTTTTCCGAGCGATTTAATATTTCAACTTTAATTACCAAGATGATGGCTTTTCTTGACTTCATAGCACTGCCATCAGAACTATCACCACTCTTTTCAAGGCTTTGATCAATATTTTAACCTTTTCCTGTATTACCATGAGGCTTTCTGGGATACACCATCGATTCTGGTATTCAAGCCAAAGCATTAACAATCTCTCCATATAGATCATAAGGCAACTACAATGCTTAGCATTCACAGTGGATATCATAGGAGTAGAAGCTTTCATGTGGTCATGGCTGCGATCTTTGTCTTTGTTGATCATCACCACGGTCGTACTGGCTTTTCGAGAGTGCAGCAAATTATCGTAGTAGTTTCTCCCTTTTCGGAGCGATTTACTATTTCAGCTTTAATTATCATGATGATAGCTTTTCTTTTCTTCGTAGCACTGCCATCAGAACTATCACCACTATGCTTGGGAAACATAGTAATGTCAGTAACAAGCAAACATGAGCAAAACGAAGGAGAGAGCAGATGAACACGAGACACAATTTGGCAGGCGAGAGTAAACTGAGCGGTGGTTCTTCTTCCTCTGGTAATACTACTTGGCGTATTCTTACATAATGCTTAACAAACTATTTCACATAAAATCGTATTTACGGCTATGTGTTTGGTGCTTTTTCTTTTATGTTTAGTATAATCCTTCAATATAACCAAATACCTGTTCATAAATAAATAAATAAAGCCATTAACTTGATATATACAAATACAGCTGTGTTGCTAGCTATGTATTTCGTCCACCACGCTAACAAACTGTTTAGCATGCATGGTATGAATTTACCGCAGATAGGTAAAAAAATTTATTTATAATTTATTAATTATTTATTGGCCTCCAGTGTAACGACAGATCAACATAAAATGGGGACCCCCTGATATATACTGTATATACAATATACAGGTATACCTCATCCAACGTCGTTAATTGGTTCCAGGAGAGACGACTTAAATCGAATTAGCTTGTCTCTAGGCTAGCCTAGATATACAGATTTACTGTAGTAGTAGTATAGTTGGGTGGGATATGCCTTTTGCAACGGCTCCCAAGTCCTGGTTTTGCTTTGCTAAATTGTTTGTGCAGTTTTTATTAGTTGATTTCTTTTTCTACAAATTCTTTTTATAAATTATTTTCTTTCTTTGACATCTTTTTCACTACAATATCTAAATAACAGTATATTAGCAATTATTTCAAATTTCTTTTTTATATATGGTTGTACTAAAAAACTATACACCTTGTTCCTTTTATATGCGATTTTTTTATATGCGAAATTGCAATAACGCCCCCGAAAAATAATAGTAAAAAATTTGGAATTCGCGAATAACCCCCCCCCCATTTTTTTTTAATTTTTTTTACTTATTTATTTATTTATTTTTTTGTGACAACAGGATGGACCAAAAAATGATAAAATAAAACAGCCTTTATCAGGCTGTAAAGAGAAGCAGATGGAGAGTGTAATGACCTGTCAGATGTGAAGGGATTATAAAAGATGTGTAATGAATATCCAGCTCTCTGCTGGGTTTTAATATACCTCTGCATTACTCTCATGATGTCTATTCCAAAAATTCTCCTTAGATCTTATTATTATTATTATTATTATTATTATTATTATTATTATTATTATTATTATTATTTTTAACAATAATTTTCCTTTGATGATGATTGTGGAGATTATTATTATTATTATTATTATTATTATTATTATTACGAATTTGTAATTAAACCATTATTTTT
>JAXCGZ010020134.1:17500-21768 GCA_037179515.1 Halocaridina rubra
ATTCGTGTTTATCAACATCTTGACCAACATCAAAATTATGATATCAATGGCTTCCAAATATCTTCCATATTGCTAGAAGAGTAAAGTGTGCTTCGAATCCACGTGTAGATATATTATCAATTAATCTCTAGATTCCAGAATGAATAACAGTGTCTGTGGTCCACGTGGAGTGCATAAGACTCTATCAGACGTGTCAGAGTATACGTGAATATTTGCTATAAATTCGTGAAGAACCGACAGTGTTTGAGTCCACGTGTAGCAACATTGATATCAGTATTAGTTTCAAGTCGAAGTGTAATATTAGTAGTGTTATCAACATGTCCCAGAAGTGATAACACTGACTTCGAGTCCAATTATGATATTCGTTCGAGAGGAAATAATAGTGTTTCTGGTCCACATGCAGTAACGTTATTTCTTCCATAATATAAGAAAATAACAGTGTTCCAGATCAACGAGTAACACATATGAAGACAAAAATATTCATGGGATATTGGATGAGATTTTCAGAGTTAATCTAAACAGTATACTTGGTTTAAACTCATGAATCAAATATATGATAAAATTTTCGTATTTACATATGAAATGTTTTGTTCAATTTCTTTGTGGTGTTGTTTATTAGGACATATAAGGAATGTATGAAAAGTTGTTATTTAATTGAAATATTAATACACTAAAAAAATTGGTTATTATAATTGATTTTTTTTTATCATATTTGGTGTTAGTTTTGTTTTCCTAGTATCTAGACGGGAAGGTTTAGAACTTCTGTGAGTCTGATATTGCTGAAGAGTTTGCGAAAAGTGTTAGCAATTGGCTAAGCGTATGTCCTAGAAACCAATTGTAGTTATACAAGAAACATTTTGGTGTTTTCGTCTAAGTATAAACTAACAAAGTTTTAGCAATTTTATGAGTCTGCAATGGCGGAGGAGCGTGTAAAAAACGTACTACATAATGAAGTAACGCCGAAAATTCTACCCATCAAAGCACTCATTTCTGTAATGCTTAAGAGAGTAAAATCATTTCTCTCTCCATTGCGAGTATTGAACTATTTTCAAAGCTCGCCACTGGAGGAAGGATTCATGAAAAAACCTTCCTTGAAAATAGATTTGCTGATCAAGAAAAATTTAACGCCGGAAATGGGAAGAAAAGAACTTCTTAAAAGAATCATGAAATCCAGGCCAAGAAGGAAAAAGATATTCGTTATCCAGGAGTCTTTTTACTGTGCGAAATATCCCAAATATCAGAACAAAAGCAAGGTCATTGAGGAGTACAAGATGAGACATACGAACCTCTGAATCATCGCCAATATTAAGAGTAGAAAAACAGATTCATAGAGAGATGCTTACGAGATATTATAATTATAACAGTATTTTGTGAGACCTACGGAAGACAAGAGATTAGTAAGTATTTGTGCTGCTACTACTAATAATTTTTTTTCTGCTGCTGTCGCTACTTATAATAATAGTAATAATAATAATAATAATAATAATAATAATAATAATAATAATAATAATAATAATGATAATAATAATAATAATACTGTTCTGATATTATTATTATCATTATTATTATTATTATTATTGTTATTATTATTATTATTATTATTATCATTATTATTATCATTATTATTATTATTATTATTATTATTATTATTATTATTATTATTATAAGTAGTAGTAGAAGTACTACTACCACTACTACTACTACTACTACTACTAAAACTACTTTCGCTTTACTAGAACGATTTTTTTTATGGCTTGGGGAAGAGAGGAACCATGATATTCACCAAATTCAACGTTGCTGTTAATCATCTTCACTACATTTAGTCTGAGTAGAGTATGGACCGTTCCCCTTAGGACATCTGCCTCTAGGACAATAGACCCTGACTCTCACTGCAAATACGAACCATTGCCCCTTGATAATATTAAGAACATAAGAACATAAGAATAGAGGACACTGCAACATGCCTACTGGCACACACGAGGCAGCTCCATTTTTGAATTGTATTTTCAGCATGTCTAACCTATTCTATTCTACTCTACTTATTTATTCTGTTTTTCTTTTTATGATTTTTCTAATAAGCACTAACCTATTCATACCCACCCTACCTCTGTCATATGTCTATCTAATCTACATTTGAAGGTGTCTAAGGTATTGGCATTTACTATCATACTAGGAAGCTTGTTCCATGCATCAGCTACTCTATTACCAAACCAATTTTTACCAATTTCCCTTCTGAACCTAAATTTATCAAGCTTAAATCCATTATTACGAGTTCTGGTTTGATCATGATTTTTTTAAACTTTATTAATATCTCCCTTGTTAATCCCTTTAAACCATTTATACACTTCAATCATATCCCCCCTAACTCTTCGCCTCTCTAGAGAATGTAGATTAAGTTTTTTTAATCTGTCCTCATATGGTAGATTTCTGATATTGTGTATCATCTTGGTCATTCTTCGTTGCACTCTCTCCAAGGATTCAATTTCCATTCTATAATAGGGTGACCAGAATTGCACAACATAATCTAAATGGGGCCTAACTAATGCAAGATAGAGCTGCAAAATAACTTTTTCCGTCCTATTGCTGACGCTTCTTGAGATAAATCCTAAAATTCTGTTTGCTTTATTTCTGACTGCTGTGCATTGCTCTCTTGGCTTAAGACTACTACTCACAAGAACTCCCAAATCCCTTTCACACTGAGAACTCATGATTTCATGGTTATTTAGCTTATAACTAGTATTGTCTTTTATAGTACCCATTTTAACTACTTTACATTTTTCAACATTAAATTCCATTTGCCATTTGTCCGACCATTCAGATAATCTATTTAGATCTTCCTGTAAAGCATGAATGTCTTCTTTTCCATTTATAGTTCTACCTATTTTAGTGTCGTCTGCGAATTTACTTAGGTTACTACTGATATCCGAATCCAGATCATTTAGATATACGATGAATAATAGAGGACCCAGTACCGAGCCTTGTGGTACCCCACTTGTAACCGAGCCCCACTCTGATTTCTCTCCATTTATGCAAACCCTCTGTTTTCTGTCTTTTAACCATTGTTTGATCCATCTGAACACAGCTCCTCCTATACCATGAGCTTCCAGCTTTTTAACTAATCTTTTGTGAGGAACTCTATCAAAAGCTTTGCTAAAATCTAGATATATTGTATCATATTCTTTGCCACAATCTACTGCCTCGTAAACTTCTGAATAAAAAGACAGTAAGTTTGTAAGGCACGAAAAACCCTTAAGAAACCCGTGTTGTGAAAGTTTTATCAGTCTGTGTAATTCTAGATGTGCCCTTATTTTATTTGCAATTATGGATTCTAGAATCTTACCCACTGTTGACGTTAAACTTACCGGCCTATAATTATTCTTTTTAACACGTTCTCCTTTTTTAAATATTGGTACCACATCTGCCAATTTCCACTCCATGGGTACCGATCCTAATTTTATTGAATTATTAAATAATGCAGTTAGAGGACAACTAAGCTCTTCCTTGCATTCCTTTAATATTCTAGCATATATTCCATCAGGTCCCGGAGATTTATGAGCCTTTAATTTATCTATTTCTTTTATTACCTCCTCTCTCGTAATATTTATTGAACTAAGTATATTATCGGGACTGTCTCTGTAAATGGATTCTACTTCCGGAATATTTTCCAAGTTTTCATTTGTAAATACAGATAAGAAATAATCATTTAAACATGTACACATCACTTTATCGTCATCTGTGATATGGCCATTGGCTACTTCAATTGGTCCGACTTTTTCCTTAAATTTTGTTTGATAATGTTGATAAAACCCTTTAGGATTTTCTTTAGCTTCTCCTGCTATTCGAACTTCGTATTTTCTTTTCGACTCTCTAACTATCTTTTTAACTTCCCTGTTTAACTGTATATATTGCTGCCTCACCTGCTCTTCACCTCTTTTTAGTTTCCTGTATATTCCTCTTTTAATACCTATAAGATTCTTTATTCTATTGTTCATCCATTTAGGGTCATTTTTTCTTGATCTGCAATGTTTCATGGGAATATAGTCTCTCTGACTATTCTTAAGAGTCATGACAAAATTGTTATATTCCTCATCCAAATTTATATTAACTGACGGGCTGCTGTTCTTTCCTGTGAGAGAATTTAATGTATTGATCTTATCTTGTGATAATCCTTGGCATGTGGTACCCAAATTTCGGGGTAATCCGCTACCTGCGACCTGACCTGCTGGATTAACTACCCACATCTGTACCCCCAGAAATCTCTTCCCATA
>JAXCGZ010020135.1:0-5000 GCA_037179515.1 Halocaridina rubra
AAGACATCTAAATTTAATACGCACACACACACACACACACACACACACACACACACACACACACACACACACACACACACACAAACACACACACACACACACATATATATATATATATATATATATATATATATATATATATATATATATATATATATATATATATATATATATATGAAACATATTTTACACCTGGCCAGGACTCGAACCTAAGACACATAATTACTATGTCCACATCAAAGGCAAACTTGAAGAAAAAAATAAAAGAAAATAATAGTGCTGTAATTGTTATAATTTAGCTAAATAATTGAGCTAATTAGTAAATTCTCATCCCAGTTCAATATCAGATGAAGCATTTTTTAATTTTTAGTCATATTTCAGTCACTTATTATTAAGCACGTATAACATAAATGTGTGTGTGTGTATATATATATATATATATATATATATATATATATATATATATATATATATATATATATGTGTGTGTGTGTGTGTGTGTGTGTGTGTGTGTGTGTGTGTGTGTGTGTGTGTGCGTGCTTGCGTGCGTGCGCTTGCGTGTGTGTGTGTGTGTGAGAGAGAGAGAGAGAGAGAGAGAGAGAGAGAGAGAGAGAGAGAGAGGAGAGAGAGAGAGAGAGAGAGAGAGAGAGTACCTAATTGTGCTTACGGGAGAGAGCCCAAACCTTGTGCCTTCCCGTCTCCTGATCGGTTCCATTTTGTATTGAGTGATACTTATCATACTTGTCCTTAAAACTATGTGATTACCTAATTGTGATTACCTAATTGTGTTTACGGGAAAGAGCCCAAAGCTCGTATCTTCCCGTCTCCTCATCGGTTCCATTTTTAGACTTAGTGATACTTATCATACCTGTCCTTAAAACTATGGATTGAGGTAGCATTAACTACCTCCTCGCTTAGCGAATTCCAATTATCAACTACTCTTACACTGAAAAAGTATTTCCTTACATCCTGCAAACAAGTTTTCTTCCGAAGCTTCAAACTATGACCTCTAGTTCTAGAGCCAGCCATATCGAAATATCGATCCCTATCCACTCTATCATAACCATGAAGGAATTTAAAGACTGTCACCATATCCCCCCTCAATCTTCTAGCTTCGAGTGATGGCAAGTCTAATTCCCTCAGCCTCTCATCATAACCGAGATTGCGTATTTCTGGCACCAGTTTCGTGGCATGTCTTTGAACTTTTTCAAGCTTAGCTATGTGCTTTTTCAAGTGCGGATTCCAAAAGGGGGCTGCATATTCGAGTTTTGGCCTCACATAGGTTACATAAATATTTCTGAACATTTCCTTGTCCATGTGCCTGAAGGCTACCCTTACATTTGATAAGAATGCATATGCTGCCCTTACTACGCCATTTATATGTATTTCTGGAGACAAATCTGCCAATATGTTTACTCCTAGATCTCTCTCATTTTCTGTCTCCTGAAGTTGTACTCCAGCCACCGAGTAGTCAAGCTTGGGCCTTCTTGCACTTGTACCCATTCTCATTACCTTACATTTTGAGGTATTGAATTTCATTAGCCACTTTTCTGACCACTCATGCAGATTATTTAGATCCTCCTGAAGTTCTCTACCATTGTTCTCGTTTTTTACTTTCTTCACAATCTTTGCATCATCTGCAAACATATTCATGAATGAATTTACACACTCTGGTAGGTCATTTACATATACAAGGAACAAAAGTGGCCCTAAAACTGAACCCTGTGGAACTCCACTACTAACTCTTCTCCATTCAGACACTGAGTGTCTTACTCTAACCCTCTGTTCCCTTCCTTCTAAGTAAGTTTTTATCCATTCCAAGACATTTCCACCTATTCTCGCCATTGATTGCAGCTTCCTAATAAGTCTCCCATGTGGAACAGTGTCAAACGCTTTCTGGAAGTCTAGGAATATGCAATCTGCCCAGCCCTCTCTTTCCTGTAAGATTTGGCTTACCTCATCATAAAATTCTAATAAGTTTGTTACTGTTGATCTTCCTTCTCTGAAGCCATGTTGCCTCACTGACAAAAAGTTGAAGGATTCCAAGTGAAGAGAGATATGTTTCCTTAGTAGTTTCTCCATAAGTTTGCAAACTATGCTGGTCAAGGAAACTGGTCTATAGTTCAGAGCCGTATCCCTCCTTCCCTTTTTGAAGATAGGTATCACATTTGCTTGTTTCCAGCATCTTGGAATCTCCCCCGACTCCAGTGACTCCTTAAATATGATACTTAGTGCCACTGATATTGTGTTTGCGCATTTTTTAAGCACATGAGGGGATATGTCATCAGGACCTGTAGCTTTATGAACATCTAAATCCATCAGCGCTTTGCATACCTCTGTGGCTGTAAGGTTGATGTTTTCTAATACCGGCCCTTGAGCTTCTATCACTGCAATCTGAGGGGGTGGGGTATTTTCTACTGTAAATACTGACTGAAACTCCTTGTTCAATTCTTTGCAGATCTCTTCGTCCGTCTCAGTGATGCTTCCATCCGCTCTCTTTAGCCTTAAAACCTGTTCTTTTACCTTCAGTTTTCCTCTGATAAAGCTGTGGAAAAGCTTGGGATTTTCTTTCGCCTTCTTGGTGATGTCCCTCTCATAATCTTTCTCTGCCTCTCTCCTTTTACTTAGGTAGTCATTTCTTGCTCTTTTGTAGGTTTGCCAGGCATTTATGTTTTTTCTCCTCCTATACCTTTTCCAGCATTTGTCTCTCCACTCCTTAGCTCTTTTACACCCATTATCGAACCATTTCTCTCTGGCATGAATTACACCTACTTTGGTGACAGGTATGCAGCAATCTACAATCTTCCCATATTTCTCACAAAAGATGTCATACATTTCTTGTACAGATTTGTTGTAAAATAAGGTTCTCCAGTCAATAACTGCAAAAAGCTCATTCATTTTGATGTAATCTCCTTTCTGATAGTTCCTCCTCATGTCCTCAGTGCCTCTACTCTCAGGAAGAATGTCTTCAATGATATACTCCATCAACAACACACAGTGGTCACTCTTTCCAATTGGTGGTTCATACTCAATATGTTCAATATCCAACACATTATCTGTGAACACCAGATCAAGTAGTGATGGCTCATCCCCACCCCTGGCTCTTGTTGGTTCCATTACATGTTGGTGTAGGAAATTCCCTTGTACGCAATCTAGGAATCTTGCCCCAAATGAGTCCTCACCACTGTGTGGGTCAAGATTTATCCAATCTATCTCTTTATGATTAAAGTCTCCCATAATCAAAATCCTACATTTTTTCTCCCGCGCCATGTTAACAACTGAGTTTATGACTTCAATCGTACCTATATGACTTTCCTCATAAATTTCAAGCCTATTTTGGTTCCTTGGTGGGTTGTATACAACAGTTATTATAATGCTCTCTGACCCAGTATTTATGCGAGCAACAAGAAATTCCCTGAACTCACTTTCTATAGCCAAGTTTATCTCTTCAACTTGAATCCTCTCACTTATGAGCAGTGCTATCCCTCCACCAGTCCTCTCAGATCTTTCGACCCTTAGTATTCTGAAGCCCTTAGGAAAAACTGTGACACTGTTTATGTCCTCACTCAACTTAGTCTCTGTAATTGCTACTATATCTGCCTTACTGTTGTGAATCCTATCTTTTAATTCTACTGCCTTACCAGCTAATCCATCAGCATTTGTGTATAACAATCTTAATGAGGCCCCATCCCCTGATCTTCTGTCATTATCTTCTTTATCTCCCCTTTGTCTGGAAGTATTCCGTAACGAAAATTTTTCTTCTCTTCTTCATTTCTTTCATCATTTAACCTTCTTGCCTCTTGCAACAAGTTTTTGATCTTTCCCATCTCTTCCTGTGTTCTGTATCGTCTAATGAACACTTCTTTGCATTCTTGAAGGTCTTTTAGACTTTTTTTTCTCAACAATATTTCCCTACATGTCTCCCCTCTCTCAAAGGTTACTTTTGTTGGTCTCGGCTTTCCTTCCCTCGAATATTTACCTAGTTGGTGTATGTTTACAATATCCTCAGGACCACATACTACTCCAAGCTTTCTTATCAGGTCTACAACCCTAGCTTTATTTTCTTCAAGTCTCCCCTGCCATGTTGGCTCCTGGGATTCACTTATGCCTGAGATTACCACTGTCTTCTCCTTATCAAGTGCCTGTCTGATGAGTGGGTTTGCCCTTTCCATCACAACGTCTTTCATTTTTTCGATTACTGTCTCTTTATAGTCAACTGTTTGTATGTTTTCCAGTGCCACCACCTTTACAGCCTCTTTTACTGCCACATTCCCCTTTAGTGCATCAGCAAAGGACGTTTTCATGGCATCATTTTCCATATTCAGCTCCTGGAACTCTTTTCTGAACTGTTCAATGTTTTCTTTAATCTGAACATTCCAAGCAGCAATCTCGTCTCTCTCAGAAGATAGCAGTGAACTAACATCTAATTCCTTTAGATTGTCACTCAGCTGTTTGTTTTTATCTTCTTGATTAGAAATTCTAGATTCTAGTTGACTCTTTTCCCCTTCCAGCTTCTTTATTCTTTTTTCTAGTTCCTTTCTCTCCTGCCCTTGTGCTTTATTTGCTTCCTCCAAAGATCTTATTTGTTCTCTGAGTGTTTCATTCTCTTTCATTTCTCCATCCATATTCCGAATTTTATCATCAAGGCTTGCAACCATTTCCTCTAACTTCTTGATTCTCTGTTTAAGTCCTCTGATGACTACCCCTTCTCCCGACCCATGGGTGGGAGAGGTTTGGGACAGAGATGGCTTCATTTTTATGTTCTCCCTCTCACAGAATATAGAAAGAAGACGAGAAAGAGGAAAAAAAAAAGAAAAGAAAAGAGAAAAACTTCTAATTTACCTTCACACAGAATTTTTATATCTCCATATAAGTGCTATTTAGTGACTCAGTTTGTCTCCTTTCTGGTAACACACATCTTAACTTAAAAACTTGACCATGGTAATTTACGTATAAAAAGAAAAACAAAAACAAAAGTCAAACCTGAAGGAAAATTCGAA
>JAXCGZ010020135.1:7500-21736 GCA_037179515.1 Halocaridina rubra
GTCTGAGGTTAGCAAGGGCATGCACTCAGGGTAACGATTACATCGGCCAAAACAAATCCTTCGCAAGAAGGCAACCGTCCAAGCTCTTGGTAGAAAAGGGAGTCCGTGACTTAAAACCTAGAACAAGAACGCTGAGAGAAACAATTGCATGTCACACAAAATATTTTTCTTCGAATTTCAATAGCTAAGGTACTGGAAATCAGCTGACCAGGAGAGAAGTAAGTTGGGGGTGAAGGGGAGATGAGGGGGGGTTAAGAGGGAGAGAATGCTGATTGGGGGGAGCATGAAGGGAACGTGGAGGGAGTCAGAGAGAAAAAAGGGCCAAGGGTCAAAATAAGTGAAAGTGAAAAGTGAGGCATTACTAAGTTGAAATTCCTCGGCCCTTTGGCTGATGGAGGGTATACATGCTATAAGCTTTCTGGCACTGATTCTCTTCAACCTCTTTCTCTCTCTTCTATTCTGCTTTCTCTTCTATGTATTTATACATAGGCACTTAGAGGCACTTCAGAATATATTTTCTTATCTCCATCTTCTCCTTGCTCTTCTTCTTCGAATTTTACACAGGTTCTTAGATGCATTACATAATATTTTTATGTATCTCTCATCGTCTTAATTTTCTTCTTCTTCGAATTTTACACAGGTTCTTAGATGCATTACATAATATTTTTATGTATCTCTCTTCTTCTTCTTTTTCTTCTTCTTCGAATTTTACACAGGTTCTTAGTTGCATTACATAATATTTTCATGTATCTCTCATCGTCTTCTTTTTCTTCTTCTTTGAATTTTACACAGGTTCTTAGATGCATTACATAATATTTTTATGTATCTCTCTTCTTCTTCTTTTTCTTCTTCTTCGAATTTTACACAGGTTCTTAGATGCATTACATTTTTTTATTTCTATTTATCTCTCGCCTTCTTCTTTCTCTTCTTCATTGAATTTTGCATAGGCGCTTAGATCCATTGCCTAAATTTTTTGCTTTATGTATTTTCTTGTTGTCTTCTTTATCTTTATTGAATTTTGTACTAGCTCTTAGATTCATTTCCTAAATCTCTTAATACCTTCCTTATCTTCTCCCTTTTTCTTCTTTGAATTTTGTACAGGCTCAAAGATTCATTTCCTAAATCTCTTAAGACCCTCCTTGTCTTCTTCCTTTTTCTTCTTTGAAGTCTCTCTTGAGACCTTTCTTGTCTTCTCCCTTTGTCTTCTTTGAATTTTGTACAGGCTATTAGATTCATTTTCTAAATCTCTTAAAACCTTCCTTGTCTTCTGCCTTTTTCTTCTTTGAATTTTGTACAGGCTCTTAGATTCATTTCCTAAATCTCTTAATACCTTCCTTGTCTTCTCCCTTTTTCTTCTTTGAATTCTTCATGGGCGTGTACATCCACTTGGTATGTCTTGTGCTAATATATCTTGGCCTCAAAGAAAAAAATTTAATATATTTTTTTTTTATTTCAATCAGTATCTTTCTTTCGACTTTTTACCCAATACGAATTTATCTCGTCTATGTTCATTGGTTATGATAAAAGTGTTAATAAAATTTGTTCGTATACCTAAAGCAAGCACGTCGGTTTTCGTGTGTGTGTGTGTGTGTTTTTTTTTTTTTTTACACACGCCCTAGACTTTTTGTATTTACAAACTTTTTTTTTCGTGCATCTGCATATTGATTATGATTAGTGATGAGCATTTATTCCATTTCCAGAGATGACTTATCAGCGTTCCATTATGCTTCCAATAACTGCTACTCTTTGCATTTTGTAATGGACTGAATATTCTTGTTTGCTAAAGCATCACGTATGGTACCTGTGTGAGCATGCGTGAGAGAATGTATGATATGCAATGATATGTTAATAAATCATATATGTTCATGTGTGAGAGGAACTTGTCGAAAATATCATGTAATACACACACACACACACACACACACACACACACACACACACACACACACACACACACACACACACACACACACACACACACACACACACACACACACACACACACACACACACACACACACACACACACACACACATACCTAAATACATACATACATATATATATATATATATATATATATATATATATATATATATATATATATATATATATATATATACTTATATATATATATATATATATATATATATATATATATATATATATATATATATATATATATATATATATATATATATATATGTTCATGTGTGAGAGGAACTTGTCGAAAATATCATGTAATACACACACACACACACACACACACACACACACACACACACACACACACACACACACACACACACACACACACACACACACACACACACACACACACACACACACACACACACACACATACCTACATACATACATACATACATACATATATATATATATATATATATATATATATATATATATATATATATATATATATATATATATATATATATATATATATATTTGTTTTTCCGTCAGTTGGAATATGGAGCTAACCAACTGAACTCAGAGCCGGTCCTAAGACCTGATGAATAGAGAGGGTTGGCGTTAGGAAGGGCATCCGGCCATGCAGAGGGATAAAATTAAAGAAAAAACATATCTATTTGGTTTTCCATTATCTCTAATATGATGGAAGCAAGTTCAAGTCGCTGCCCGCTCCAAGCCCTGATAATTTTTTTTTTTAGGATTGTGACACCAGGACGGGCCAAAAAAAAAAAAAAAAAAATCTGCCCTCATCGGGCCTGGGCACGAAGAAAACATAAAGTAAAGAGAAGCAGACGGGGAGTGTTGTGACTTGTCATATGTGAAGGAACAATAAGATAAGTGTAACGAATATCCAAGAATATTCGGTGTTCATGTAGACATAGAAAAAGAACCGTAACTGAAAGAAGACTTAACATCGAACAGTCCTGGACAGTCCTCTTCAAGTCCAAAAGACCCCTCAGCTGTTGTATCGCAACGGGCGGCTGGTGTCAGAAAGGTGTCCGGGCTTGAAATCTTAAGCCAAAGCATTTATTGTATTTCAATTTACATATTGTCTTATTTATTTCTTTAATTACTATATTTAATTATTTATTTATCTACCTTTCTATATATCTATTTATTAATATATTTATTTATTTATATAGTATTATAGTAACTTATTTGTAGTCACCGTGGCTCAAGCGGAAGCTTTTGCGACTCTGAGGCGTCAGGTCGAGGGTTCGCGCCCCGTCATGGTTTAAGGTTAGCAAGGGCATGCACTCAGGGTAACGAATACACCTGCCAAAACAAGTCCTTCGCAAGAAGGCAACCGTCCTAGCCCTTGGTAGAAAAGGGAGTCCGTGACGTAAAACCGGAACGAACCATAGTAACTTATTTATTTATGTATTTATTTATTTATCAAATAATTTATTTATTTCGCTTTGCCTTCTGTGGTAATAAAAGTTATCTAAATATATGTTAGTGAATTTTTCAATTTTTTTTTCATCTTCACGTACTGACCATTCTCGTTTCAATCCCAGAAGATGCACATTATGTAATTCTAGTTGTTGGGATTGAGATCAAGTTAAATTAACCTAACCTTACATAAAATGTGCCTAACCTAACCTAAATAAATAAATAAATGAATAAATAAATAAGTTACTGTTGTTCGTTTCAGTTTTACGTCACGGACTCCCTTTTCTACCAAGGGCTAGGACGGTTGCCTTCTTGCGAAGGACTTGTTTTGGCAGGTGTAATCGTTACCCTTAGTGTATGCCCTTGCTAACCTCAGACCGTGACGGGGCGCAAACCCTCGACCTGACGCCTCAATGTCGCGAACGCTTCCGCTTGAGCCACGGTGACTACAAATAAGTTACTATAATAATATATAAATGAATAAATATATTAATAAATAGAATGTAAAGGTTATATCAGGTGTCTATTCTAGCACTGATTCCCATTCTCTTAAAACGCATAAATGACCTCGCAACTTTCCAATATAACTTTCTCTCTTTGTAGAAAGCAAGCAAGCAGCGAGGTGCCCTTTGCACATTGGTGGCATCATCTTGTAATTTAGCAAACCATTTACCTTCTCTTAGCCCACCGCGAGGTCAGTAAGGTCAAATATTACGAAATATTATAGGTAATTGCGCCTTTATAAGTGCCAAGGATACAGGTATCTGAAGGCTGATGAAGATTTTTTGTGGCTTTTTAGACATGACATTAGAATTACATATGCAAAGTTGAGGAGATAAAAAGATATGAGTTCCTAATTTTAGAAGATCATAAACACTTTTTCGGATAGGTGATGAGGTATGAGATGGAGTCTGTGGTGTTGACTGGGATGGTGGAAGGGAAAAGAGCGAGTGGAAGACAAAGAGGGAAATGTATGGATGATGTGGCGAGAGTGGCGGGAGGCCATCTTGTATCTGCAGAGTTGTCGCAGTTGACAAAAGACAGTCCATGTTCCGGTTTTACGTCACGGACTCCCTTTTCAACCAAGGGCTAGGACGGTTGCCTTCTTGCGAAGGGCTGGTTTTGGCAGATGCAATCGTTACCCTTAGTGCATGGTTGCAGATATCCAAGTGGATAATATAGATTGTAATGTTTAACAGCTGCAATATCACTGGGAGTGCCCATGTGCACGTCCCCATGTACAGTTATCTGAATAAATAAAAAAAAATGGATAAGGCACGTTCATGGTGTTAATCCGTTACAAAGTACTATATAAATGCCCGCCTGTCTCCTTCATCAAATACTTTTCTCATGTGCGTATAGGGTCAATGTTTCTCACTCACCTCCCTTTAAGGATACAGGAACTTGCTCCCTCAATGACTGAATTCTAATTTTTACTCGAGTTACTCTAAAAAAAAATCAGACTTTCGATAAACTCTTAAGAGGTAAAAAAAAAAAAGAATTCTTATACGTCTTGGGTAGCTCAGTAGATATAATGTCAATATTCTGCCCAGGAGGTCCAGTTTTTTTTTTATGAGTGTGACACCGGGACAGGCAAAAACTGCCCTCATCAATAAAGGCCCGGGCACGAGAAAATACCAAGATGAAGGAAAAGAAAAAGGTTAAGGACAAGGCAGAGAGGAGGTAATGTCACATAAAGGAAAACGACAGACAGAAAAAAACAGAGTACAGAGGACCCAAGATATGAAGGACTAGGCCCTGAGATGACGATAGATCTGCCTCTTGAAGGATGATAGGTCATAGGAAGTAGGAAAGACAGAAGGAGGAAGAGAACTCCAGAGTCTGGAGAGAGATGGGAAGAAACAGTCACTGCACCGACCAATCCGCGAGCTACAAATCTCTTCCACATAATACCTGTGAGATGAGGTCGCTTGGCGAGTGATACGCGGCCTCGGCAGTGGGGGAGGGATGCAACTCGCCAACTCATCAGAGCAGTGATGGAAGTAGTAGCGATAGATAAGAGAGGGGGAAGATACCTTACTGCGAAGAGAGAGAGAATCCATATTAGAAGTAACAAATTATAATGCTCATTCTCTGTCCTTGTTTATTAATTTTTATTAACCCTTTGTTAGATGATATCGCTCTAAGCTTAGCTCGTAGGCTGAAGTTACTATTGATAATTATAAATAATATAATATCATTGCTTTAACATTATAAAAAAGCGTGTTTTTTTCAGCTTCCCCTCGATTGAACCACTTCTTTGTAAAGATGTAGAGGGTTGTGATAGTTCTCATGTAATAACCTTTGTCCACTCAGTTGGCTGAGTGAGTATACTGTTACCGTGTGAGTTCAATGTAGAACAGTATTTTTAGGTGAATAGGCTTTGTTAAGGACACAAATTCATGGAATGAAAGGTGTTGTTTATGCTTACATGACAAATATTTAACTATATATATATATATATATATATATATATATATATATATATATATATATATATATATATATATATATATATATATATATATATATATATTCATTCATTCAAATAAGCACATTACCGTATATGAAAACATGAATCATGTTTTACCCCGATTGGGACTCGAACCTCGGACAATTACTGTGCCAAGGTGCTACCAACTACACAACAACCTTACAGCTTTATCTGTTATACTAGGAATGAACGCATTCTATCTAAATGCCACTCTGTTCATATTAGAGTTTCACCTAACCTTACTCGTAGCTTCGTTTTCGCATTTAATTCAAATCTCAATTTAATTAAGGGTCAGCTATAATTAAATAAGCACATTATCATATATGAAAACATGTATTATATTTTACCCAGGTTGGAACTCGAACCTAGGACACAATTACTGTGCCAAGGCGCTACCAACTACACCACAGAAGGTTTGAGTCCCAATCGGGATAAAATATGATGCATGTTTTAACATATGGTAATGTGCTTATTTGATTATTGTTGATCCCTAATTAGATTAAGATTTGAATTAAATACGAAAACGAAGCCACGAGTGAAGTTGGGGGAAACTGTAATACGAACAGAGTGGCATTCAGATAGAATGCGTACATTCCTAGTATACCAGATAAAGCTGTAAAGTTTGTTTCCCTTTTAACCTTTTGTGGTGTAGTTGGTAGCGCCTTGGCACAGTAATTATGTGTCCTAGGTTTGAGTCCCAATCGTCTTAAAATATGGTTTATATATATATATATATATATATATATATATATATATATATATATATATATATATATATATATATATATATATATATATATAAGAATATATACAGTGGGAAAGTAAGGATATATATTTTGACTTGAATTATTATACATTAAATTAAACTGAATTAGACTGAATTGATTATATTGAAAAAATAACAACGCTCTAATTCCAAAACCAATTATATATGTTTATTCTTCAAAAGAATTTTTTGATCAATGAGAATAAAAATTTATTTTATATTTTACAGATTAGCTATTATTGAGGATCAGAAATAAAATAAAATTTTTCTCATACCTAATCACTAATCATAATGATTATGAAGTGCTAATTACTACCACTGAGGAACTAATTGATTCTTAAAAGAGCCTCATCCGGTATTACAGTGTGATAAACAATGTGTGCAAATATAATTACACATGTTGTAATGTAATTTTGACATATGCTGTTTGGTTAAATACACACACACACACACACACACACACACACACACACACACACACACACACACACACACACACACACACACACACACACACACACACACACACACACACACACACACACACACATGTGTAATTATATTTGCACACATTGTTTATCACACTGTAATACCGGATGAGGCTCTTTTAAGAATCAATTAGTTCCTCAGTGGTAGTAATTAGCACTTCATAATCATTATGATTAGTGATTAGGTATGAGAAAAATTTTATTTTATTTCTGATCCTCAATAATAGCTAATCTGTAAAATATAAAATAAATTTTTATTCTCATTGATCAAAAAATTCTTTTGAAGAATAAACATATATAATTGGTTTTGGAATTAGAGCGTTGTTATTTTTTCAATATAATCAATTCAGTCTAATTCAGTTTAATTTAATGTATAATAATTCAAGCACAAGGGCAGGAGAGAAAGGAACTAGAAAAAAGAATAAAGAAGCTGGAAGGGGAAAAGAGTCAACTAGAATCTAGAATTTCTAAACAAGAAGATAAAAACAAACAGCTAAATGACAACCTAAAGGAATTAGATGTTAGTTCACTGCTATCTTCTGAGAGAGACGAGATTGCTGCTTGGAATGTTCAGATTAAGGAAAACATTGAACAGTTCAGAAAAGAGTTCCAGGAGCTGAATATGGAAAATGATGCCATGAAAACGTCCTTTGCTGATGCACTAAAGGGGAATGTGGCAGTAAAAGAGGCTGTAAAGGTGGTGGCACTGGAAAACATACAAACAGTTGACTATAAAGAGACAGTAATCGAAAAAATGAAAGACGTTGTGATGGAAAGGGCAAACCCACTCATCAGACAGGCACTTGATAAGGAGAAGACAGTGGTAATCTCAGGCATAAGTGAATCCCAGGAGCCAACATGGCAGGGGAGACTTGAAGAAAATAAAGCTAACGTTGTAGACCTGATAAGAAAGCTTGGAGTAGTATGTGGTCCTGAGGATATTGTAAACATACACCAACTAGGTAAATATTCGAGGGAAGGAAAGCCGAGACCAACAAAAGTAACCTTTGAGAGAGGGGAGACATGTAGGGAAATATTGTTGAGAAAAAAAAGTCTAAAAGACCTTCAAGAATGCAAAGAAGTGTTCATTAGACGATACAGAACACAGGAAGAGATGGGAAAGATCAAAAACTTGTTGCAAGAGGCAAGAAGGTTAAATGATGAAAGAAATGAAGAAGAGAAGAAAAATTTTCGTTACGGAATACTTCCAGACAAAGGGGAGATAAAGAAGATAATGACAGAAGATCAGGGGATGGGGCCTCATTAAGATTGTTATACACAAATGCTGATGGATTAGCTGGTAAGGCAGTAGAATTAAAAGATAGGATTCACAACAGTAAGGCAGATATAGTAGCAATTACAGAGACTAAGTTGAGTGAGGACATAAACAGTGTCACAGTTTTTCCTAAGGGCTTCAGAATACTAAGGGTCGAAAGATCTGAGAGGACTGGTGGAGGGATAGCACTTCTCATAAGTGAGAGGATTCAAGTTGAAGAAATAAACTTGGCTATAGAAAGTGAGTTCAGGGAATTTCTTGTTGCTCGCATAAATACTGGGTCAGAGAGCATTATAATAACTGTTGTATACAACCCACCAAGGAACCAAAATAGGCTTGAAATTTATGAGGAAAGTCATATAGGTACGATTGAAGTCATAAACTCAGTTGTTAACATGGCGCGGGAGAAAAAATGTAGGATTTTGATTATGGGAGACTTTAATCATAAAGAGATAGATTGGATAAATCTTGACCCACACAGTGGTGAGGACTCCTTTGGGGCAAGATTCCTAGATTGCGTACAAGGGAATTTCCTACACCAGCATGTAATGGAACCAACAAGAGCCAGGGGTGGGGATGAGCCATCACTACTTGATCTGGTGTTCACAGATAATGTGTTGGATATTGAAAATATTGAGTATGAACCACCAATTGGAAAGAGTGACCACTGTGTGTTGTTGATGGAGTATATCATTGAAGACATTCTTCCTGAGAGTAGAGGCACTGAGGACATGAGGAGGAACTATCAGAAAGGAGATTACATCAAAATGAATGAGCTTTTTGCAGTTATTGACTGGAGAACCTTATTTTACAACAAATCTGTACAAGAAATGTATGACATCTTTTGTGAGAAATATGGGAAGATAGTAGATTGCTGCATACCTGTCACCAAAGTAGGTGTAATTCATGCCAGAGAGAAATGGTTCGATAATGGGTGTAAAAGAGCTAAGGAGTGGAGAGACAAATGCTGGAAAAGGTATAGGAGGAGAAAAAACATAAATGCCTGGCAAACCTACAAAAGAGCAAGAAATGACTACCTAAGTAAAAGGAGAGAGGCAGAGAAAGATTATGAGAGGGACATCACCAGGAAGGCTAAAGAAAATCCCAAGCTTTTCCACAGCTTTATCAGAGGAAAACTGAAGGTAAAAGAACAGGTTTTAAGGCTAAAGAGAGCGGATGGAAGCATCACTGAGACGGACGAAGAGATCTGCAAAGAATTGAACAAGGAGTTTCAGTCAGTATTTACAGTAGAAAATACCCCACCCCCTCAGATTGCAGTGATAGAAGCTCAAGGGCCGGTATTAGAGAACATCAACCTTACAGCCACAGAGGTATGCAAAGCGCTGATGGATTTAGATGTTCATAAAGCTACAGGTCCTGATGACATATCCCCTCATGTGCTTAAAAAATGCGCAAACACAATATCAGTGGCACTAAGTATCATATTTAAGGAGTCATTGGAGTCGGGGGAGATTCCAAGATGCTGGAAACAAGCAAATGTGATACCTATCTTCAAAAAGGGAAGGAGGGATACGGCTCTGAACTATAGACCAGTTTCCTTGACCAGCATAGTTTGCAAACTTATGGAGAAACTACTAAGGAAACATATCTCTCTTCACTTGGAATCCTTCAACTTTTTGTCAGTGAGGCAACATGGCTTCAGAGAAGGAAGATCAACAGTAACAAACTTATTAGAATTTTATGATGAGGTAAGCCAAATCTTACAGGAAAGAGAGGGCTGGGCAGATTGCATATTCCTAGACTTCCAGAAAGCGTTTGACACTGTTCCACATGGGAGACTTATTAAGAAGCTGCAATCAATGGCTAGAATAGGTGGAAATGTCTTGGAATGGATAAAAACTTACTTAGAAGGAAGGGAACAGAGGGTTAGAGTAAGACACTCAGTGTCTGAATGGAGAAGAGTTAGTAGTGGAGTTCCACAGGGTTCAGTTTTAGGGCCACTTTTGTTCCTTGTATATGTAAATGACCTACCAGAGTCTGTAAATTCATTCATGAATATGTTTGCAGATGATGCAAAGATTGTGAAGAAAGTAAAAAACGAGAACAATGGTAGAGAACTTCAGGAGGATCTAAATAATCTGCATGAGTGGTCAGAAAAGTGGCTAATGAAATTCAATACCTCAAAATGTAAGGTAATGAGAATGGGTACAAGTGCAAGAAGGCCCAAGCTTGACTACTCGGTGGCTGGAGTACAACTTCAAGAGACAGAAAATGAGAGAGATCTAGGAGTAAACATACTGGCAGATTTGTCTCCAGAAATACATATAAATGGCGTAGTAAGGGCAGCATATGCATTCTTATCAAATGTAAGGGTAGCCTTCAGGCACATGGACAAGGAAATGTTCAGAAATATTTATGTAACCTATGTGAGGCCAAAACTCGAATATGCAGCCCCCTTTTGGAATCCGCACTTGAAAAAGCACATAGCTAAGCTTGAAAAAGTTCAAAGACATGCCACGAAACTGGTGCCAGAAATACGCAATCTCGGTTATGATGAGAGGCTGAGGGAATTAGACTTGCCATCACTCGAAGCTAGAAGAGTAAGGGGGGATATGGTGACAGTCTTTAAATTCCTTCATGGTTATGATAGAGTGGATAGGGATCGATATTTCGATATGGCTGGCTCTAGAACTAGAGGTCATAGTTTGAAGCTTCGGAAGAAAACTTGTTTGCAGGATGTAAGGAAATACTTTTTCAGTGTAAGAGTAGTTGATAATTGGAATTCGCTAAGCGAGGAGGTAGTTAATGCTACCTCAATCCATAGTTTTAAGGACAGGTATGATAAGTATCACTAAGTCTAAAAATGGAACCGATCAGGAGACGGGAAGATACGAGCTTTGGGCTCTTTCCCGTAAACACAATTAGGTAATCACAATTAGGTAATCACACACACACACAAAGTATGATAAGTATCACCAAGTACAAAATGGAACCGACCACGAGACAGGAAGTTGCGAGCTTGGGGCTCTTTCCCGTAAACACAATTAGGTCATTACAGTTAGGTAATTACACACACAAAAGTATGATAGGCGTTAGTATCAAAATAAAACCGAACAGGTGACGGGGAATTGCAAGTAAAGGCCTCTTCCACGCGAGCTCAGTTTAGTAAATAAAAATAAGAAAAATACGTGCAGTCACCGTTGCTCAAGTGGTAGCGTCCGTGACTCTGAGGCGTTCTCGCCCCGCCCCTGTCTGAGGTTAGCAAGGGCATGCACTCAGGGTAACGATTACATCTGCCAAAAAACAAGTCCTTCGCAAGAAGGCAACCGTCCTAGCCCTTGGTAGAAGAGGGAGTCCGTGACTTAAAACCAGAACAATAAAACTAAGAAAAATACCTGCGCATGCACAGACACACACACACTCACGCAAATATATATAAACTCAAAGAGTTCGCCATTAACCTAGAGGGCTTTTAATTACTTGCTCCAGTATAAATGAATTATGATGGAAAACTTTGTCACTCATAAAGTGTAAAGAGGGGTTTGCATGGTCAAACGGTTCGTCGAACGCGGTTCGACAGACAAGTGTTTGAAGTGATGTTCGAACGTGTGAACGGGGTATTTGGTTGTCGAACACGTTCGACAAACGTGTTCGACAACCAAATACCCCGTTCACACGTTCGAACATCACTTCAAACACTTGTCTGTCGAACCGCGTTCGACGAACCGTTTGACCGTGTAAACCGCCCTTAAAGGCGTTTGAAATACAGTAATTGCTTTCTCAGGGTCGGTCGAAAGGGCGGTTTGTTATCCAGTTGTGAATAATTTTCTGTATTAATGTTTTACCTTTGCTGGCCTCTCTCTCTCTCTCTCTCTCTCTCTCTCTCCTCTCTCTCTCTCTCTCTCTCTTCTCCTCTCTCTCTCTCCTCTCTCTCTCTCTCTCTCTCTCTCTCTTCTCTCTCTCTCTCTAACCTGCTGGCCAGTACAGTGGTAACGCGCTGGCCTCGCATTCACGAGGTCGAAAGATCGGATCCCGTCCAAGACCGAGAGTTTAAGCTGTTTACTGGTAGGTTACTGCTGTGGCTGGTCACCACAGTGTTGTTTGTTTACTCTCTCTCTCTCTCTCTCTCTCTCTCTCTCTCGTCTCTCTCTCTCTCTCTCTCTCTCTCTCTCTCTCTCTCTGTGCGCGTGTGTATGTGTGTCAATTTATATATTTTGAGCCTACATGAGAGCCCTGTGCTCGTAACTTCACGTCTCCTGCTCGGTATAATTTTTTATTCACAAAATATGGATATTTTTTCATAATGCTATGCATAATGCATTTAACATTTACAATTACTTTCCAATGCCTTTTGAAACCTAGGAATATGCAATCTGCCCAGCCCTCTATTGCCTGTAAGAATTGGCATACATCATTACAATATTCTAATAAGTTTGTTACAGTTGAGCTGCCTTCTATGAAGCCATGTTGTCTCACTAACAAGAAGTTGAAGGACTTCAAATGAAGAGAGATATGTTCTCTTAGTAGTTTCTCCATAAGTTTGCAAACTGTATGTGTGTGTGTGTGTCGTGTGTGTGTGTGTGTGTGTGTGTGTGTGTGTGTGTGTGATTATCTAATTGTGATTACCTAATTGTGTTTACGGGAAAGAGCCCAAAGCTCGTATCTTCCCGTCTCCTGATCGGTTCCATTTTATACTTAGTTATACTTATCATACCTGTCCTTAAAACTATGGATTGAGATAGCATTAACTACCTCCTCGCTTAGCCAATTCCAATTATCAACTACTCTTACACTGAAAAACTATTTCCTTACATCCTGCAAAGAAGTTTTCTTACGAAGCTTCAAACTATGACCTCTAGTTCTAGAGCCAGCCATATCAAAATATGCATCCCTATCCACTCTATCATAACCATGAAGGAATTTAAAGACTGTCACCATATCCCCCCTCACTCTTCTAGCGTCCAGTGATGGTAAGTCTAATTCCCTCAGCCTCTCATCATAACTGAGATTGCGTATTTCTGGCACCAGTTTCGTGGCATGTCTTTGAACTTTTCAAGCTTAGCTATGTGCTTTTTCAAGTGCGGATTCCAAAAGGGGGCTGCGTATTCGAGTTTTGGCCTCACATAGGTTACATAAATATTTCTGAACATTTCCTTGTCCATGTGCCTGAAGGCTACCCTTACATTTGATAAGAATGCATATGCTGCCCTTACTATGCCATTTATATGTATTTCTGGAGACAAATCTGCCAGTATGTTTACTCCTAGATCTCTCTCATTTTCTGTCTCTTGAAGATGTACTCCAGCCACCGAGTAGTCAAGCTTGGGCCTTCTTGCACTTGTACCCATTCTCATTACCTTACATTTTGAAGTATTGAATTTCATTAGCCACTTTTCTGACCACTCATGCAGATTATTTAGTGTGTGTGTGTGTGTGTATGTGTGTGTGCATGTGTGTGTGTGTATGTGTGTGTGTGTGTGTGTGTGTGTGTGTGTGTGTGTGTGTGTGTTTGTGTGTGTACATGCCCTCAGATACCTCTAGCAAAGTTACATTTTATAAAAACACTGGACTAGTGTAAGTAAAAAAAAAATACAAATTAGGTAATGTTTTTTGCTCTTTTTTTGTGTGTCATCAGTGGTCCCCAATCGAATGGGGGTAAACACAGATAGGTTGGAGCTTGGGAATTAAGGCTGGATGCTCTTCTTGAAGACCCATGTGGGCTCGAATATGGGTGTGTCACTTCTTGAATCGAGTACTCTAACCACTGTGTTTTCACGGTCCCCAAATTAGGAATCCAATATTTAGCTTGATAATAAACTTTTGTTTTGTTTTTAATATATGTTAGAAGAAGGTAGTAAAGAATTATATG
>JAXCGZ010020136.1:0-21702 GCA_037179515.1 Halocaridina rubra
TATATATATATATATATATATATATATATATATATATATATATATATATATATATATATATATATATATATATATATAATATATATATATATATATATATATATATATATATATATATATATATATATATATATATATATATATATATATATATATATATATATATATATATATATATATATATATATATATATATATATATATATATATATATATATATATATATATAATATATATATATAATATATATATAATATATATATATGTAATATATATATATATATATATATATATATATATATATATATATATATATATATATATATATATATATATATATATATATATATATATATATAAGCCTCTATCCGACAGTACATCTTATTTTTTTTTATATCTTTATACAAAGCCATAATCTTCCTTATAATGGCGGTGGCTGATCCAAAGCAAAATACATAGACTTCTTGTTGGAGAAAATTACAGAGGAGAGGATTCCCTAGCCCACTCACTCCAATCCATTCAGTCCACTTTTACGATGCGCCGGGGAACACGGAGAAGATATTCTTTATCTTTCCACTTAGGGGTAAGGACCAAGTGTTATGCATATATAATTTCTTTTTTTTTACATTGTGGAATATTATAGTTAATTACAGAAAGTTATTTATATTTACTTTTTGATTAGGAGATAGTAAAAATAGTCACCACTATAATAAGCATAAAAATCATCAGAAATTTAATAACCAAAATTTTCATTACCATTTCAACTTCGAGTATTTTTTTTCCTTTACTTTCAAATCTTCCATATTTTTTATGTAGCCCATCTTCCAAATGTTTTCAATTTAAATAGTAATCCAAACATTTCTCTTTCCATTTCCTTATTTTCATATTTCCTAGATTTCATCTAGCGCTTCCAAACTTCAAGGTCTCGACCACTTCCAAGAATTCTTCTGTTCATCAAATCTCCAGGATTTTCTCGTTCCATGTATCTTCTCCTCAAGTGAATCTAAATTTAACATTCAAACACATATCTGATATCCTCTTATATCATTCATATCTCCCAGATATCTTCTTTCACCCCTCTTCTCCGTAAATGCTTCTAAATTTCACCTTCTTAAACAGAAAATTCTCCTTGTCTTCTTCATCCAAATTCTCCCGAAACAATCTGAAGCATTTCGCTTTTATCTTTTATTCTTCAAAATTCCCCGATTTCTTCATTTACACCACGTGTCCTTTCACGTTTTCAAACTTGACAATATATGACTCCTCTGTTATCTTTTATCTCTTATTGTTCCCCTCTTTATTCCATGCGCTTCCAACTGCAAAAAAACTCAAACACGTGTCTGTTCCTTTTACTTAATTCTCCCAGATATTCTACTTGATAAGGATTTACGAACTCCACTTCTCTTCCCTTGTACTTAGAGCGCCAAAAATATTCTTTTTTTCTATACCTTAAGAAACAAAAACACTTTTCTTCTCTCTTCTCTTGTTACACAGATCCCCCAGATATTCTTTATTCCATTTTTTTGCGAGCAGGAGTACTTCTCGTCTCCTGTAACTTAGATCTCCCAGATATTCTTTTTTCTATACCTTTACAAACTCGAGCAATTCTTTGTTCTCTTCTTCTGTTACTCAAATCTCTCAGAAATTTTTTTTTCTATTCCTTTACAAACTCGAGCAACTCTCTTTTTTCTTCTTCTGTTACTTAGATCTTCCAGATATCTTCTTTCTACACCTTTACAAACTCGAGCACTTCTCTGTTTTCCTCTTCTGTTACTTAGATCTTGCAGATATTCTTCTTTCTATACCTTTACAAACTCAAGCACTTATCTGTTCTCTTCTTCTGTTACTGAGATCTTCCAGATATTCTTCTTCAGTACCTTTACAAACTCAAAGACTTATCTGTTCTCTTCTTCTATAACTCAGATCTCCCAGATATTCTTTCTACACTTGTCTTTTTCCAAGCGCTTATCGGTTACATTGGCCGCATGGGTAATATCCTTATCTGGATTAATGTTGTCAAATTTCTCAATTTTCTTCTTTCTGCTGCTATTATCCTCTTGTGCTTCCAAACACAACAATCCCAAATACTTCTCTTGTTCTCTTTCCCTCTTCAAATCTCCCGGATGTCTTCTTCAGCCCCTCTTCTCCCGGAGAGCTTCCAAATCATTAAATTCAAACACTTCTTTGTTCTCTTCTCAGTTTCATCTCATCCATCCAAGCTCATCCAAACTTAAATATCTCAAACACATCTCTGTTTTCTTCTTATATTAAAATTCCTCAGATTTCTTAACATACCCCCTTTTACTCAAGCACTTCTAGTTACACTTTCAAGCACTTCTCGATTCTCTTCTCATCTTCACCACTTCCTACAAGCCTCTCCCAAGCTTAACAATCTCAAACACTTCTTCTTTCTTCTTCTCCGTCTTCATATTCCTTATATTTCATTATCTACCTCTGTGATACCCAATGACCCCCAGATACAAATGTCGTCTGGGTAATAAAGACCTCTCTGTAATATTCTCATCTTCATCTCATCTCCACAAGTTCTTCCAAGCTTAACAAACTTTAGTTCCTCTCTGCTTTCTTCTTATTCTTCTTCCTCTTCTTCTTTTTCTTCTTCAAATACCTCAAATTTCTTCATCTACACCTCTTATTCCCAAGCACCTCTAGTCACAATTGTCGCATGGGTTATGATGTCATCAGGATTAATGTTGTCATTTGTTTTAGTGATGTTACGTAATGCCCTTCCAGATATCAGAAAACGCTCTCGCCAGCAGTCTGGAAAGAGCTTTGTTTCTCATTCGCCTTCATGTCTTCATCGATTTGAAGAAAAAAAAATATGATTTACCAATAAACTCGGTAATTGGAAAAAAAAAACTTGGTTTACCAATAAACTTGGTAATTGGTCTTACGTTTTTTTTTCTTTTTATAGCCGAGTTGATTGTTAAGGATGTTTTGTTATGTGGCGGAATTTGGAATTTATTGAGAGAGAGAGAGAGAGAGAGAGAGAGAGAGAGAGAGAGAGAGAGAGAGAGAGAGAGAGAGAGAGAGAGAGAGAGAGAGAGAGAGAGAGAGAGAGAGAGACCTTACTTATAATGTTGAACTGTAAAATCAAACAATAAAGTGAACGCAACCAAGAACACATATAATGTGCAAATACACACACACAAGTACACATTTACGTACACAGTTTTACATACTCCTCCCCAATCCCGAACACTGGAATGTACAGCCAGGGGCTCCATGAGGTGCAGAGAAAGGGAATAATATACAATGTCAGTCATACGAAATTTACTAGTGCAAATAATTTTATTCTTCTTTTTATCACATAGACGACAATCCTTTACATCACTATAGCAATATCGACCTTTTGCTACTTGTCTAAAGACCAATTAATTTCAGTGTCTGTTTTTGAATGTAATTTTTTTTTATTGTTTGTTATTTTTGTTATAATATTTTTAATTATTTTTTATTGGGTTTCAGTGGTGTCTAGGTATATATGTGTATGTTGAGTTAAATTAATTGAATATATTTAGTTTTTTGTTTATTTTTTTCTTTACACTTTTGGTGCAGTTTATTTTGCTACGAAGTTTGTAAAGAATTTTTAGCTTTATATCTATCTATCTATCTATCTATCTATATCTGTCTATCTGTCTATCTGTCTATCTGTCTAACTCTCTATATCTATCTATCTATCTATCTATCTATCTATCTATCTATCTATCTATCTATCTATCTATCTATCTATCTATCTATCTATCTATATATATATATATATATATATATATATATATATATATATATATATATATATATATATATATATATATATATATATATATATATACACATAAGTGTGATTTGAACTCTCATATATGTTATATATGATTTTATATATGAATACTTGACAGTATATGTATAAACATATAAGTGAATGAGTTCATACTAGTACATGGTGTCACATATCGTCACAAGAATTTATATATAAGTATATGATATGCATATGAATATAAGTGCTTGATAATACATGCATATACTTCTAAGTTTACACAAATACATGACAAAAACTCTAAGATATGACTTAAGCGGCCTCGTCTCACAGGAAGTGTGTGGAGATTTGTAGCTCGCGGATTGGTCAATGCAGCGACTGCTTCTTCGTATTCACTTCCAGCCTCTGGAACTCTCTTCCTCTTTTTGTCTCTCCTAATTCATATAACCTATTTTCATTCAAAAGCGGATCTATCGTCATCTCGGGGTCTACCCTCCACATCCACATCTCTAGGTGTTCAATACTTTAACTATTCTTTCAGCCTGTCCTTTTCCTTTGTGTATCATTACCTCAGCTCTGCCTTGTCTTTAACAGTTTTTCTTCCTTTGTCTTAATGTTTTCTTCGTGCCCGGCCCTATATTGATAAGGGCCGTTTTCTAACCTGTCCCGGTGTCACACTCATAAAAAAAAATGAATACATGAGGGAAAATGAGTTTTATTTTTAAGTTATCTATGTGTGTGTGTGTGTGTGTGTGTGTGTGTGTGTGTGTGTGTGTGTGTGTGTGTGTGTGTGTGTGTGTGTGTGTGTGTGTTGCGCCCATGGTGTGCTTGATCCCGGGTCTCTCAACCCTTGAGTGGAGTATTCTAACCACTCTGCTGCTGTTACCCCCTGAGTAATAGAATATGATTACAGATTTGGGTATGATATCCATATTCCTTTCAGAATTACATTCCAATTTAGAATATAAAATAATATTTTTCTTTTTTACAGATGCTGAATTATGACTTCAATCGCACCATGTTGTTCCACATCGGCCGGAATGAAATCCAGCTTATAAACCCAGAAATAAAAAGTGTTCAGCTTAATAAACCCTTCAAGGATATTGCCCATTGCTGCCAGGTAGGTCACTGTAGAATTCTATGCATACATGCCATAATCTCCCTTATAAGTGGGATGGCTTAGTCAAAGCAAAAAAACTTCAACTCTTTGTGAGGAATAAATACAGGAGATTCCTAGTCCCTTCACTTTACCCCACGTAGTTGACTTTTGCAACACACAGGGAAGCACAGAGGAGGTACTCTTGATGTGTGTGTGTATGTGTGTCATTAGAGGAGACTAAAGAGGATAAGGGGAACAAAGGATTTGTTGTCACATTCTTCCATATATATTTTCTTGCCACAAGCAGCTGATTAAGTTTTTGTTAGTAATTGTCTTCAGCACACATATTCAATGACTGCAGTCCCCCTTGTAGGGGGGAGTGGCCGAGTTAAAGCACATATTCTCCAAAAGTCAAGTATGCCTAGATCACTTTTTTCAGCTCTTTGGAGATAAAGGGCTGCCACAATTCCCCTTAAACCATCCTGTTTGGGTCATCCACAGGGTAAGTGGACAAGGGTCTTTTGCCGTGAGACCCAATGCCAGGTGGTGGTGTTTTTTATTTTATTTTATTTTATTTTTTTACACACTGGGACAGGCAAAAAAAAAACTGCCTTCATCAATAAAGGCCCGGGCGCAAAGAAAAATTTAGACGAAGGGAAGAAAAAGGTATGGACAAGGCAGAGATTAGGTAATGATACACAAAGGAATGGACAGGCTGAAAGAATTGTCAAAATACTAAGGACCTAGAGGTATAGTAGGATCAGGCCCTGAGGTGATGATAGATCTGATTTTTGAAGGAAGGTAGGTTATAAGATTTAGGAAAGACAGAAGGAGGAAGAGAGTTCCAGAGTCCGGAGTTGGATGGGAAGAAGCAGTTGTTGCACTGACCAATCTGCGAGCCACAAATCTCCACACACTACTTGTGAGATGAGGTTATAAGATTTAGGAAAGACAGAAGGAGGAAGAGAGTTCCAGAGTCTGGAGTTGGATGGGAAGAAGCAGTTGCTGCACTGACCAATCTGCGAGCTACAAATCTCCACCCACTACATGTGAGATGAGGCTGCTTGGTAAGTGTTACACGGCCTTGGTAGTGGGGGAGGGATGCAACTCGCCAACTCGTCAGAGAAGTGATGGAGCTAGTAGTGATAGAAAAGAGAAAGAGATGATACATTATGGCGAAGAGAGAGAGAGAATCCAGATTAGAAGTAAGAGAAGGGTCATTAATGAGTCTGACTGCCTTAGATTCAACCCTATCAAGGAGATAAGTATAAGAAGAAGCACTCCAGATGTACGAGCAGGATTCTAAGCAGGGATAGATAAGGCCTTTATAAATTTTAAGTAACTGTAAAGAGGAAAAGTAGAGACATAAACAAAACAAGCCTCAAAATTTTGGATGCAGATTTAGAAAATTGGATTATGTGATTCCTCCAAGACAAGTTAGAGGCTATCTGGATTCCTAATATATTAATAGCTTACATATAAAAATGGAATTTGAAATAGTGTATTAAACTTTCATCATTATTTGTTTACAGTTAAGATCATAATATTTGTTTACTTTCAAACTTTATTGAAACCAGAATTATTATTGTATTTTAGTTGGTAAATAACACTTGAACTGCATACGAGGTTAAGGGTTTATTTATTCATTAATGTTTATTAATGCATTATTTATTTGTTTATTTATGCTTTTTTATTTATTTATTCATTACTATGGATTGTTGTTCTAAGCTTTTTTTTTTAATATTGCAGTAATGCTTTTATCCAGGTGATAGTTTAGTGTAATGAACTTCACTTTAAACATTTTGAAGAACAGTTTTTACAAGTATTGATTAATATTTATTATTTGCGTGTACAACACTTGTTTTACTAGTTCCATTTAGGGGGGTGTACACAGATTGTAGCTGGGGAATTAAGGCTGGATGCACTTCCTATCACCCCACTGTGGGGTCCATCAGAGGTCTGTTAACTTCCGAGTCCTGTATTTTAACCACACGGCTGTGGTCCCCACATTTGCTATAATTAAGATATACTAAGTCTAGTTGTAGTATGTTTAATAATTATAAATATTGTTTCTTTTTTATTTTCTTTATGCATAAAAGGATAGTCATTTTTCAAGGTATGTTATATTTGTTTACTAGTTTTCTTGTGTCACTTCCAATCCCATTATGGGGGGGTGTACACTGAGTGTGGCGGCTGAGGAACTTAGGCTGGATGCTTATCCTAATGCCCAACTGTGGGCTTGCTCGTAGGACTCTCAATTCTCAAGTTGAGTAGTCAAATCACTCAGCTACCTTGGTCCCCTGTGTGTATTTGTAGACTTAATAGCTAAAATATTCAATTGTTTTGTGAATGTCAATGTTGTCTTATCACTCGCACTGATAATATATCTCGTGTTATCAAATTAGGAAGTAATCTAGTGGTGTTAGTTACAACAGGGGCTAATTACATTCAAAGAACATTATTACCATATTGTTACAATAAGTGATGGGTTTGTATATGCGAAATGAAACCCCATTGCCTCCCTTTTCTTTATTTTGGTCCTCTTGTTAGATTCAGCAGGAGTTGGCAACACTGAAAAAAATATCTCCCTTGTGTTAACTGTTGAGAGTTAAATGTAAATGTCCTCGTGTGTTGTCCAGAAACATGAGTGCATTGGCAGTATTTAAGATAAATTCATAAATCCTGTACTATGAAAATATAGGAATATTAAGTAAAGTTATGTAAAAGAGAAGTGTTTGTATAAATTATTTTGTAGGAGAGCAAACTGTTTGAGTTAAATTCGTTTCAGTGATGTTTGAGGGCAGAATAGGTGAGCCGTTAATGATAACATTTGAGAATTGTTGATGATAACGTTTTGAAAATTATCCTGACTGATGTGCTTGTGTTTATGTGATATAAAGGTCTCTGGTTTATATTTAGAGATATGAAGCATTGCAGATGAAGTTAATGTTTATTGTGAAATAGGAATATTAAATAAGATGATTTAGAAAGCGAAAACACGCATTTTTCATTAAAGAAGGTTGAATATTGGAAAATATATGAATATTGAAGATAACACTGTGCTAACAGTGTAAGTTTTGGTGTAGATGATAAAAAGCTCATCAGAATTTCTATCGCATTAATTTTTGGTGTAAATGAATGGTAAATTTAGCCTTGTATAATATTAAAAACTTGCTTTTTAAAGCATTCATTTTGAGGTAAAGTTTTTCCATTTATTTTTTGTCATTTTATTTGTTACTGTTAATCCCCTCTGGAATGAGGATGAATACAGACAGTTTGGAGCTGGAAACTTAGGGCTGGATGCCCTTCCTAACACCCCATGGTGGGCTCAAACAAGGATTCGTCTTCCTAAGTCACGTTCTGTAGCTCTGACCTGCTGTGGTCTTTAGGTTTTTTCTTTACTTATGAAAGTTAATAAGTGTCTGTATTAATATATTCCATTCTGTGTAAGTAATTCCATACTTTACTTCCCTTTGTACCATCTTGACACTCAAGTGGTAAGGTTGAGAGAAAAATTGTCCCAACCTCATTAATATATTTTATTCTTGTAACGCAACAGCCGTTGAAGACCAGCTACTGTTGTGGTAACCCTGCTGAGTTCAGCAGGATGTGGTATCTCGTTTAAAAGAAAACAAAATGCAGGTACATATTGTGTATTCTGTATAAATGCAGATTTCTGTATCTCTTCACAGGGTATCAGTCACAACGATCATTTTGGTCTGATTTGCCGGGAATTGAGTGGAGACATCCCTTGTTACCTGGGCTACGTGTTTAAATGCCAGATTAGCTCTGTTACCGATGAGATAATGCAAGGTATTATACTGTATATACATTTGGTAAATCTGTTCATGAGTACATACGTTCTACCTATGGAATTGATATTTACATTGTTCCTATGCCTTTTGATGTTTTTCGAATGAATCTGACCTTTAAAACTATCGGAAATTTTACATGACTTTTAAGACAACTTTGAAAGTCACATTCGTTCGAATGACATGAAAAATCTTAAAATAGCGAGACCTGCTTAAACAGTATAAAATAGTTAAAGATAAGGCAATGCTATAGTAAAAAACAATCCTAAAAATTTGTCTTGGGCACTTGTATGCAAATTCAAGTACTACAGCTGAATTTCTTTTAGAAATAAATAGGCCTGTCATTGACAGCTCAATGTTAAGTCTTCCTTCAGTTACGGATCCTTTTTTCTATGCCTGCATCTACACAGAATATTCTTGCATATTCATTACACATCTCTTATTATCCTTTCACATTTGACAAGTCACAAAACTCCCCATCTTTGTTTCTCTCTACTTTGTTTCTTTATGCTCAGGCCCAGTGAGGGTAGTTTTCCTCACCCGTCCAAGTGTAAAAAAAAATCTTATATATCCCATAGTGGAGGAGTAGCAAGAATTCAACACTCATATGGACTGCATTCTTGTTAGAGGCAAATAAGAGGGATAGGGTAGCTGTCCACCCTTCATTCCACGAAATTTTGTATTACTGCAGAAGGGAAGAGAAAGGTATATTGAAGTCTCTTTACAGCTTTACTTTTTCTTGAAGTTATAGCCAGCATATTCCATCTTGTTAAAAAAGAAAAATGTACTGATCATGGAACCTTTGAACTTTTTTATCTGCAAATTTTTTGCGTCGATTCCTTTGATTAACAAGTTACATTATTGATTTAACTGTGCTAGTTTTGTGCCAGTGTGGCCGACTTATAGAATGAGGTAATTGATAGTTTCTAAGTGTATCATAATTAGTGTGTGGCCACCATGGCTGAGCGGTAACGCTCGCAACTGTGATTCGTCAGGTCGAGGGTTCGTGGCCTGCCACGGTGTGAGGTTAGAAAGGGCATTCACTTGGTAACAGTCACACTTACCAAAACCAAAGTCCTTCTCAAGAATGCACTGTCCAGCCCTAAATAGATAAGGGATTCGTGATGTGTAAAACCAATCACTCTGTATCAGAATTAGAATGTATTAAGAAGTTCTTGCAGTATGCATGTATATATTCTCCTTTTCCGTTGAATTACCCATGAGAAAAATAGCTAGAAATTTGTTACGTGTTATGTACTTTTGAAAAATATTAGTTTTATGCAAGTTGTGATTGGTTATTAGCTTTTCTGCTATATATTTCTGGAATTCCCCTAAGAATCCCGTATTCATTGTTGCACCTATAATATGGGTGGGCGTGGGTACCAAGAAAAACATTGAAGAAAAAGTAGGATCATAAGTACAAGGAAGAATTAAAAAAATGTGAGAATGATAAACAGGAAAAAAAGACAGGATGAAAGAATAGTCAGAGTAATCTTTGTGATGTTGAGAAAGAAAACAAAAAAAAACAGATAGAGTATTATGACTAGTCAGATGTATTCTAGTTCTAATGAAAAAAATTAGTACATGGGTTTTTTCCCTCTAATGTATAATGTGTAATTGTGAAGTTTGAGTTTTCACATTAGAGTGTTCCCCAGGAAGCTATTAAAATATATTGGTACCAGATTTTGAATCAATGATTTACCTCTTTTTAAATTTGAATCCATATTTTAATAACAAGTTTATTAAGAAACAAAACATTATAATTTGATATTTTTTATAACTGAAATGATCTGTGATCTTGGAAATATTTGGCTTACCTTATGGTCATTAAATGTAATTTATGTCTTTAATGGTCGTTTGATAGTCAGTCTGTCTTTGAAGTGTTTTCTTGTGTACATAGAGGGTTTTTATAGCTTGTATTATGGTTGTATTTAGGTTGAATATGATACTAACTGATGACTTTTAAGTGCAGCTGAAGTTGTTTATGTCGTTTATGGTCTTTCAGTAGTCAGTCTGTCTTTGAAGTGTTTTCTCATTTACGTAGAAGGTTTTTATAGCTTGTATCATGGTTGTATTTAGGTTGAATATGATACTTTCTGATGACTTTTAAGTGCAGCTGAAGTTGTTAACGATCGTTCGCCAGTGTGTGAATCTCTGAAGTGTTTGCTTGTTACTACAGAGTTGTTATTAGTTTGTGTTATGGTAATAGTAAGTACATAAACCCTATTGAATTTTATACTGGTTTGTGTTTATTTAACATGGTGATTTTTTAGCTCTTGTACAGTATTTAATGCAGTCTATTGAGTACGAGCTTGGAAAGTTGAAATGCCCCCACCAAGATATGAGAAATTCATTGCAGGTAGTGTATACTGTATGTTCTCTTTTGATCATGTATTACAAACAAACAATGGATGCAAAGCCCCTTGTAAGGGGGGCTGGCCAAGTCAAGGTAAACGTTAAGCCAAACATAGCTCGATCACTCCTCTTTGCTCTTTGGGGATAAAGGTTGGCCACAATTCCGCCCTCACCATCCAACTTGTGTCACCCAAAGGGTAAGTGGACAAGGTTCATCTGCTGTGAGGCATCAAAACTTAAGCTTTACAGGTATTCTTTTGAAGACGAAGAATGGGTACATCAGTATCATATCTCATAAATTGCTCATGTAGAATGTGTGTTTTGGAAGAAAGTATGTACTTTTAGTCTATCATTTTCTTAATAGGAGGTGTATATTATACCAACATTTTATGGCAATGAACATTTTGATAATTCTTATCATGTAGGCCTGTATGTACCTATACTCTATCTTGGCGTGCAAGATATTGTACATTATTCATAAATACTCTCCTCGTCTTTGTACAGCCAAACAATTTCTAACTAGATTTAAGTTATGTACATTTCTGTTTTTTAAGATTATGAATACAGTACTATGTTAACATTTTATAGATTAGGTCTGTTATGTAAAACTTGAACTAATATGTTAATTGTCGCTTTTGGTTATTTCCTTACTATTTCACCTGTCTCATCCCCAGCTCATTTTATGCTGTTTGAGTAGGTCTCTGTATTTTATGATTTTTTATGTGTTTTTAGCGAAGCTGACCTTTAGAATTGTTGTAAATTATTCAATCTTAGGTTAGGATAAGTTAGAAGAGGTTGATTTAGGTTAGGTTAGTGAAGTCTTTACAATATTACCTGTAATATAATTTTTATTTTAACTTTTTTGTCGTAAATTACTCATTCTTACATTAGGTTAGGATAAGTTAGAATAGGTAAATTTAAGTAATTTTACCTGAAATGTAATTTTTAATTAACTCTTTTACCATTTCAGCACTCAGCAAAGCGTTTGCTGCCGTGCACGAGGCGCAGATTCGCGAACGTCAGGAAAACCTCTTGTGCGACCAGTGCCCCATGAGGTGGTTTAGCCAACTATGTACTGACCTCGAAGGTAAGTGTTCTTAAAACCATTCCTTGTTTACAGTAATTGAAACCGAGATACGGTCCAGTAAAGTTAATCATACTGAAATTTGGATTCTAGAATGTACTAAATAATGGGTTTTGTCTCAGCAGTTACTCATGAAATATGACTTCTCGTGACATTGCGGTGCAGTGTTAGCAATTGGGGATGGAAATATACAGGCCGCAGTTTTCACTGTCTCATATCGTTACTGATTAAATTGGGCAAATAACTGGGGGTGTCGATGATTTCCTATAGGTCTACTTGATTATTCAGACATTGCCAGGAGATCATTGGGTCCATGTGATTGGAGAGCAGCCTTGGGCTCTAGCTTTATGTTAGGTGTATTGTCGGGCTCTGTGTTATCACTCCCTTGCCTCTGCCTTTTATTAGAGACCTTTAAACTTAATGTAGTGAGTGTCAGATTTTAGTATTTAACTTAATGAAGTTTCCATTATGGAAGTCATCTTTTATCTTATTTTCAATACCCAAATATATTTCCCAAGTATAGCATTGTTTTTGGATACAATATAGAAAGAAAAAACAACATTAGTTTCATTATTATATGTACTCAGTTTTTCATACCCTCATAACCCTGGTAGTACAGTCATTGTAACTTTTTTTTTTTTACACCAGGACTTGAAAAGAAAATTGTCTGTAATAGGCCAGGTATCAGTAACACATTTGAGATAAAGTATCCCTTAGATTTCTTATGTGTTTGTTATTTTGAGATTATATGTGTGTGCGTGCAGGTTAGAACTGCATGGCTTTTATTCTTAAATCCCATACATATAAAAATGCTGTTTTGCATTAGACCTTGCATCTATTGGTGTACTCACCGAGCTGGCTGAGTTGATAGGAGCTACCCTAGGAGGAACATCAGTACCCTCTTCTTTTTCTAAAGCAACTCTGCAGTACCTATATATTGATGTGAATGAAATAGGGACTTGTCATCTCTTCTTTTACTATATGGAACACCCAAAGCCTCATTTCTATCATTTATCGACATTTCAGTGCAGTGGTAACATCTGGGGCTGGTAATAAACTGGCCCTGGGTTCAATCCTTATCACGCAGCCAATACCTGGAGATCACTCAGTCCATGTGATTGGGTATATAGTCGGTATATTGCTATCACTGTTCCTTGTCTCTACTAATCATTAGAGACCTTTAAGCTTTATGTATGAAAAATATTTGCAGGTCTGCCTGCTGCCAAAGCGCACATGAATATCATGAAACAGTTGACGACTCTGCCGGAAGAAGATCGGAGAATTTTGATAGCTAAATACGAAGGCGCCGAGACATCGGATGTACAGATTCAGAACAACATTCTGATGATGCTTTTAAGAGCGCATTTTGAATGCAAACAGTCGGTACACTCACATACGGCTTTACCTGGAGGAGGTGTCAAGTAAGTCGTCTCTCTTTGCGAACTCATTCTGTTTAAACTCTTGGTAATTTTTTACTTAAGCACCTGTCTCCTTTTGTATGTGAAATTATTTTTCTTACTGTTTCTTGATTTGTGTTGAACAAATTTGAGCTCCAAAGCCGTCAGAAAGTATTTCTAACCCAACCTAGCATATTTTAACCAAACCTATCCCTACCTAACCAAACTTAACCTGACCTTAGCCTAATATGAGTAATTTACGATGATTTTAAAAGTAAGATGCATTTAAGACACAAAAAATCTTATAGTGAAACCTACTCACTCAGCAGCATGAAATAATTGGGGAGGAGGCAGGTGTAATTGTAAAAAACTAAACACATGGGGCAACTGTGTTCAGTGGTATTGATATCTGGTTTTTGTGCCTAAATTGAGACTGAAATAGGGCTTTGCAGTAGCTTTATCATAGATGGTATTAAACTACTGATGTTTTTGTTTTGTGTTTGTCAGAGATGAATTAATTAGAAGGTTGATATAAGTTTTTATGTAAATAAGTTTTTGTATGAATAAGTACCATAGATGACGATTTTTAATGCTTATACTTTTGAAGTGATTGAGTTAATTTATGGTTCCATAACGTGGCATGTCTATTTGTTCTTATTGAAAGTGCAACTTTTTTCTGCCTAGTTGAGGTAGTTGTACTTATTGTTGTTCCGATATCTGATATCCTGATTTTAGATACTTTAAATTTTTATTCACGTCTGTACTAACAGATTTAAATTGATTTGTTTGACATTTATGCTGTCATTTTCTCATTCGTTGCCTTCCAAGTATGTTTACATTTGCTCTGAATACTGGGTCTTCGGGACTTCCACTTGATTAAAAATGTTTTAGCTTATTGTAGTTAAGCTTATTTTTTAATTGCTTAGGATGAATGAAGCATGTTAAATATCATTTAATAAATTTTCTTTAATCTAGGCTTAATGTGCTTAGAATGTCAAGTGAGCTTCTTCCTGTAATAGCAGAGAATTTTTTCCTATTTCATTCTGTTTCTCAGAATAGACATTATAAAGTATTTTAAGATCATCTCTTCAGTATTCCCAAAAGACATTTGTAAAGCATAAATAAATGTTCTTCTCAATTTATCAATAGTTGTGTTGTATATTATTCTGTATTTTATCTCATTTTATCAGGCCAGACTTTCAAATTGGCACCAATTTGGAATCGTCTCTTCGACGTGCCAAAAAGAGCTTGACTACTTCGTTTAACCAGCTCTTGAAGAGAGAGGGGCGAGATGGAGACAGTGCAGAGAGGGAAATATCAGAGGAGGTGAGCTGCACTCTATGATCCTTCCATCCATATTCCAAAGGCCACATTCCCCTTTGTAAATGGGTGTGGCCTAGCCAAAGCACAAATAAACCCTTTTGCAAAATGACTTTTCTCCTTCAACTTTGTTTCATGCACTGCAAACACATCCCTCTTCTCGCAAGCATGTTATCCATCTCCTCACCTTTTGTTTTCACTCTTTACGCCTATTTAGAGATGCAGTTAAAGCATCTTATATGACCATGCTAATTGTAGGAGAGCTGCCAGAAACATCGACCCCAAATAGAAGTGGGGTAAGTTGCAGAGAAAGAAGAAGACATACTATTGATATCTTTGTTGTTCACAGTCTTGGTACTGCATATCTCTCTCTGTGTAGCTTCTCTGAAATTCTGAATTACTAAGACCCTTCTCTTAGCCCCAGTATGCATTTCACTTTTACAAAATGATAGTTTTAAATTGATATGTATAAGAGAAATATTATAGGGAAATCATATAATCTAAAGTAGCTTCTAAGAGTGCTTTTGTACTCGGTATGTGAAGTATTGGAGACATGTATAACTTTGTTTTATAGGATATTGTAGTTGGAAAAGATGAACAATCTTGGGATCGGACGGTGGGCAGGTAGGGTAGCCACGAAAAAGTGATCCTTGAATACACAGTATATAGATTGGAATTTGCGTAGTGATATTCATTTCCACTGACACTTATTCAACTCCTGATGTCATGTATTATATCAAGAGTACTGAATTGGAAAATACTTAATTTTTTAATCTACTGAGAGGAATATTACTAAATTTTTGCAAAAAATAAGTTTACATATGAGATGTGTTGTAAAGGAATAACCAGTAATAATGGAGTCTTTATTTCTGTAAAAAAGGTGTTCAAATATATAAACATTTATTCTAATATTAAGAAGTCCTATATTTAAGAGAGGCTGCACTGCTAAGACGATTTTTTTCTCTACAATGGCAGCAATCCCCCTTGTACGAAGGGTTGCTGAATCAAAGCTCGTATTCATCAAAAGGCAAACTTGCTGGTACTTTTTTTTTTCTATGATTGTGATACCAGGATGGGCCAAAAAAAGAAATGAAGAAATCTGCCCTCATTGGTCCTGGGCACGAAGTAAACTTAAAGTAAAAAGGAACGGAAATGGGGAGTGCTGTGACTTGACAGATGTGAAGGGATAATAAGAGATGTATAAAGTATATCCAAGAATATTCGGTGTTGATATAGGCAGAGAAAGAGAACTGTAACTGAAGGAAGACTTGACATCGAACTGTCCTGGACAGTCCTATTTAAGTCCAAAAGCTGGTGCCATTGCCCAACCTGCTACATTATTTATGCACTTAGGAATGAATTATTGTCTGTAAGAATAAGTAGCAGTAATGCTTATTTGCACGTGCCAATAAATACATAAGTTTGTGCTCCTATATGTAACAGTGAAACATAAACAGACTTCATCAATAAATAATTTACTGGACAGTACTCATATTCTTCTGTTTGGGTGGAACATCAGCAGGGTCCTCTTCTCGAATTTTCACTCTTTCCTTAACTGCTGAGTATTGTATTTCCTCCATATTTCACGTGATCATTTGCATAGCAATCCCCCCTTGTAAGAGAGGTGCCAAGTCAAATCATGCATTCATCAGAAGCCATACTTACCTGTTCTTCAGAGTTTAATGTTCTTGCCCCTCAGGGTCAGTACGTAGGTACATCATTGAATTCTGCAAACGACAAAAGCAACTTTTCACCGATGCCAAATCACAGTAAAGTGCAGTTAGAGGGTTTGAGCGACTCCCCTCTGGGCCATCGACCTCGTTCTTCCACGGTGAGCTCTGCCGGCGGAGATGCCATGAGGCGTGAGTTCCTAGCCAAGCGAGCCAAACGAACCATGCTCGAACAGAAGACGGCTCAACAGAATTCATCCTCATTTAGTCCCAAGAGAAATATGTGAGTACTTAGGATTTTAGTATTTGTTTTTTTTACTATTAGACCCATTTCATAAGTTAGTATTTTCATATTGTTCACAAGATATGTTGTGTATTTTGACTGATTGTCTTAAACTTGTCGGAATATACTCGTTTAGCAGTTAAGAAAATATTCCGACAGTTTTGAAGGTTAGATTCGTTCAGAACACATCAGAATAAGATGTAAATTTCACCTCCAAAAAGAGATGGGTGAAATTGTAAAAATTTTCCAGGATTTTTGCTGTTGATTTGAGAGTTCATATTTTTAAGATGAAATGTTAGGTAATTTGCTATCGTTACTATCAGGTGCACTTTATTTATATTCTTTATTAGACCCCATATCCAGCTGAACTAAGGTGGCCATATATTGTAACAAAAGTTGATGAAAGAGAATTCCATTATGCCCTGTCCATCCTCCCCCCCTTCTGCCAACATTTCGTGGGGAATAAATAAATCAAGGGAGGAATACTTTTTAGACTGTATTGTTAGATTGTTTAATTACTCATAATGTAGATTTTGTTCACGTAAGGATGATTACATGCTTTCAAACACTTCATAATTAATTACAGCCACTTGTTGCCCAGCGTTCGGGTTACTCTACTTTCCAAAATGGTAAATGTTTTGTTGGTTTAGACGTTGGGTGATGGTCATATTTACATAGAAACATTATTTCTGAGAAATATGTTTAATTTAAAAAAAAACCTGATTCAAATTTAAAGCACGTGAAAACGGACAAATCTAATGTAAAAAATAATTTGTGCTTATCAGAATATTGTAGTCGTATTTTATATAACTTGGGGATTACGGACCAATTTGGCTGATGTTTTATATTCTTGCTTGATTGTCATATTTACATAGATAGTTAGGTAAGTCTCCATGGTTGATTGCTATAAGTACTTATAAATCTAGGAAAATGTTCATGATTGGTTGCTGCAATTATTTTGAAATTTAGGTAAATTTCCATAGTTGATTGCTAAAATTATATAGAAATCTAGGTAAATATATATGGTTGATTGCTATAGTTATTTAAAAATTTAGGTAAATGTCCATGAATGATTATTGTAGTTACTTTGAAATTTAGGTAAATGTCCATTGTTAATTGCTATTATTACTTAGGAATTATATTTACTTAGATATCTAGGTAAATTATCCAAGATGCATTGCTATAATAATTTAGAAATCTAGGTAAATATCCATGGTTGCTTGCCTTTAGTACTTAGAGCTCTTGGTAAATATCCAAGATGCATTGCAGCAGTGCCACTAACTGCAGCCCAGTCTTGATACTATGGCTTCATTGAGTGCTTTCTCAACAGTTTTAGATTGGTGACCGTTTCTAGCTATTTTTTTTTTAATTTGTTGTATTTTCTTCGTGCCCAGGCCCAAGCGGGCAAGTTTATTTATATATTTTTCTTGGCCTGTCGTGGTGTCACACTCATAAAAAAAAAAAAAAAATTTATTCCACTAAGTATTTATTTTTTTTCTTTAAAGAGTGTGACACCGGGACAGGCAGAAACTGCCCTCATCAACAAAGGCCCAGGCACGAGAAAATACCAAGATGAAGGAAAAAAAAAAGGTTAAGGGCAAGGCAGAGATGAGGTAATGTCACACAAAGGAAAACGACAGACAGAAAAAAACAAAGTAAAGAGGACCCAGAGATATGGAGGACTAGGCTCTGAGATGACGATAGATCTGCTTTTTGAAGGATGAAAGGTCATAAGAATTAGGAAAGACAGAAGGAGGAAGAGAGTTCCAGAGTCTGGAGGTAGATGGGAAGAAGCTGTCGCTGCACCGACCAATCCGCGAGCTACAAATCTCCACACAGTACCTGTGAGATGAGGCCGCTTGGCGAGTGTTACGCGGCCTCGGCAGTGGAGGAGAGATGCAACTTGCCAACTCATCAGAGCAGCGATGGAAGTAGTAGCGATAGAAAAGCGAAAGGGAAGATACCTTTTAAGAGTGTGACACCGGGACAGGCAGAAACTGCCCTCATCAACCAATTCCCGGGCATGAGAATATACCAAGACGAAGGAAAAGAAAAAGGTTAAGGGCAAGGCAGAGATGAGGTAATGTCACACAAAGGAAAACGACGGACAGAAAAAAACAGTCAAAGTAAAGAGGACCCAGAGATATGGAGGACTAGGCTCTGAGATGACGATAGATCTGCTTTTTGAAGGATGAAAGGTCATAAGAATTAGGAAAGACAGAAGGAGGAAGAGAGTTCCAGAGTCTGGAGGTAGATGGGAAGAAGCAGTCGCTGCACTTACCAATCCGCGAGCTACAAATCTCCACACAGTACCTGTGAGATGAGGCCGCTTGGCGAGTGTTACGCGGCCTCGACAGTGGAGGAGGGATGCAACTCGCCAACTCATCAGAGAAGCGATGGAAGTAGTAGCGATAGAAAAGCGAAAGGGAAGATACCTTACGGCGAAGAGAGAGAGAATCCAGGTTAGAAGTAAGAGAAGGATCATTAATGAGTCTGACTGCCTTAGATTCAACCCTATCAAGAAGATAAGTAAAGGAAGAAGCACCCCAGATGTGTGAGCAGTATTCTAAGCAGGGGCGGATAAGACCTTTGTAAATTTTAAGTAACTGCAGTGAGGAAAAGTAATAACGAAAACGAAACAAAACCCCCAATTTTTTGGATGAAGATTTAGAAATTTGGATTATGTGATTCCTCCAAGACAAGTTAGAGGCTATATGGATTCCTAATATATTGATAGAGTTAAGAGGGTAAATTTCATTAGTTTCGAAGACAATAGGGTTATCAGGAGGAGAAGATAAAGAGATAGCCAGAAACTGTGTCTTGGAGGCATTGAATTTAACTAAATTTTGAGTGCCCCATTCAGATACTCTCTGCAAATCGGAGTTAAGAGCAGAAGAAAGAGTGATACGAGATTTATTACGAGTAACAGATGAAGGTTGTGAAGAAAAGGCGGAGGAAAAGTGAAGCTGTTGGGGGTTTAGGATGCTAGAGTGTTGTTAAGATTCTGTTTTACTAAGGGGACTCAAAGTACCGAGCTCGGTTAAGAGCTCACAAACAGACAGGACAGATATTTGTACTTGAACACCCATCTCTATTACCATTAGTCGGTTAAATGAAACTCAGAATTCAACTTTCTTTTAATTTTGGAAATGCAATGACATTAAAAGAATTGAATTAAATTTCTCAAATTAAATTTTATGAAATGCTGCCTCGAATCCCGGAGGTGGTGAGTATGATTTCGTTTCCCGGCACCACGGACGTATGCCAAGACTTTGGCCTCAACTCGATGATTACCTCTGTCCCACAGGCAGAGTAGAATACAGGACACTGCAATTTCAGAAACAGAAATGACACACTGTTTATAATGGGAAACTGAAAGCATGAGCACACATATAATGAGTTTCCAATGTCATTCTACTGGATGAATATATATTGGTTATTCACAGCTAACCAGAAATATTTATGCTACCATAATAGCATACAAAACCATTAATTCTTTACTGGTTTTAAAGAAAACAATATATTCACAATAAATGAAGAATAAGCAAGACAAATACAGTACTGTATGTATTCCTTAAATTGTGGGCAACCACAAAAGTTGCAATGCTTATTACTGATTTGCAATTAATATGGTAACACTCTATTTAGGATAAAGGAAGAATCTACGAGATAAATACAGTATTCATTCACTTTTAGTTATCAAGAACTTTGCAATGAAAAAAAGGGTGCAAAACCACCTTTTGAGGTATTTGCAACTTATAACTCAAAACACTTTATCCCCAACATATGAAGAATTAGCAAGATAAATACGGTATGCATTCATTAAATTGTGGTTAACAAGAAATATTTGCAAAGCCAACTGGGAAAAATTACCTTTTAAATATTTGCAATTTTCTTTAGCAAATAGCTTTATTGACGAGTTTTTGACGTAAAACACTTTATTTACGATGATAGAAAGGGGTGAAATGAAATTAGAATTTATTAGGAAAAGAGATAGATTTTTACGGGCACATAATCAGTCTTCAGAGGATGAGATTTTCGTTTATCACATTCAGTGAAAAGAAACTTCTCAGCAATGTATATCAGCTGTAATTTACAGGTTAAGGAATTAACTTTGGCATGTGAGATTCCAGTTTGGTAATCTACAAAATTTCGTGTGACTTGGAAGGAAATCAGAGAATATAAATCCATAAGATTTATCCAGTAGCGAATGTAACTAATTCTCGAAAATAAACCAATTTGCTTGACCCACGAGCTTTACCATACACTATCCCTCACCTTGTTGTGCTAGATGAATTCCTGTGAAGATGCCACGTAATTAAGATTTGAAATAAACTTAGACTACCCAGGCGAGATGTTGCCTCTGGGCAGTCTCGGCGCCAAAAGAGAGCGTCTCCTTGTTCCTCCTGGTGAGTTCATCTGTAGGATACATTTCTAGAGCAGTAATTGGCTCTGATATCATTTTAAGGACTATTTTAGTGGTGGTCCCTGGCAGGCAATTATAGCAGAGATGCAAGGGAGAGACAGTATTTTTAGGTGCAACAAGTGGAAGCAAATAAAATAAAACGAGAATAATAATGAAAAGTTAGGTTACTGCTTCTTTTTTCTCTCTCAATTTTCTTGGCTCGTAGCAGACAGAAAAATAGGAGCAGCCTCTATATCGGGGCTATACTTCTACACGTACAAGAAGAGTAAATAAGCTATATTTACAATTAGCTATAAGCTAAAATACAAATTGCAAATAATCATAATCTGCGAAAGTCAAGAAGTGGGAATTATTTTTTAGTTAGAAAATAAGTTATGTTAAAGGGAATTATTTTTTTTAGTTAGAAAATAACAGTTATGTTACTAATTTATTTGATAAGGCATCTAACAGCCTCTGTTGACATTGAGCGAAACACTCTGTCACAGAA
>JAXCGZ010020137.1:0-12500 GCA_037179515.1 Halocaridina rubra
GAGACAGTTAGCTCTGGAGACTATCGCTGATGTATCCACGTCTGTCCCTGCAGCACACCACGTCTATGTTGATGGTTCTGTGCAAGCAGATGGGAGGGCGGCATGTGCTGTGTTTTCCCCCACCATGGAGCCGCCTGTGCCGGCTGATTCATGGATTGGCCGTAGACTACCCACCTCGTCGAGCTCCACCTACTGTGAACTGAATGCCATCTTGGATGCCGTGACTCTCCTTGTTCGACGACGAGTGAATGGGTAATAATTTGTGACTCCCAATCGGCCCTACAAGCCCTATCCTCGCCAAGACCTATCTGTGGCCGTGCTGTGGGAGATATACTATGTCGCCTCGCAGCCGCTCGGGATGCTTCTCTTGTTGTGTCATTTGTGTGGACTCCATCCCACATTGGGCTGACTGGCAACGACACAGCGGATCGTCTTGCCAAGGCGGCCTGTATGCTGGATGGCATGCTGTGGACGCTGAGCCCTCCCTCCGATGCCTACGTAACATCATCTACTCAGCTGGGTTTGCCATGACGGTCCAGCGCAGGGACACGGAGAGGGCCAACAGTGTGTCCATACAGCACCATGATCACTTCCTTCACAGTCGCTACAAGTATCGCAGACGCGGGTTAATGGTGCGGAAAAACAATGTAGTTAGTGCTCGGCTCAGAATGGGGTATCGGCCTTTATGGCAGGTCTCCCAGACTCTAGATATGCCACAGTACACCTCCTGTACATTATGCGACCGAACTAATGCTAACACTCTTGACCACTATTGTCTTCAGTGCCCCGCAGTGAGAGATGTTTTACCACGAGGTCAGAACTTAATACAGATCTGCTCATTTTTACTTAATGATGACAACCTTGATGTTATTCTTGCTCGTTTTCCTCACTTTGGTGGCCATTAATTATATTGAATTATACATATATTTTCTGTATGTTGCTATATAATTCTGTTTGTGCATTCTGCGTTTCTCTGAGCTTTACTTTTGCATATAATGTACTCTGTGCTGCCATTCTGTGAGTTGTGTGTTAGTATGCAGCAATGTTTTATCAATATGTACACCTCCCTGTAAACCATGTTCAATTCTTGGTTTTATATCCATTTGAAGCATTATTTGTATGAACTCATGTAATGTCTGACGTCTTGGCGCAATAAATTAATAAATATAAAATAATCTCTCTCTCTCTCTCTCTCTCTTCGTCTCCTCTCTCTTCTCTCTCTCTCTCTCTCTCTCATCTCTCTCTCTCTCTCTCTCTGTGTGTGTGTGTGTGTGTGTGTGTGTGTGTGTGTGAATATAGAATAATACTCTCTAGCTTTTATTTGAAAAAGTTTTCATTATATATTTATTTATTTATTTATCTATCTATCTATCTATCTATCTATCTATTTATTATCGTCATGTTTTTATATCTAGTTCTCTGTTTATTTACGTATTTGTCTATTTGTTTATATAGCTAATTATTAGCGTTATCATTGCAGTGAACTATTGATAGTGGCGAATCATTGGTAGGTATTGATTACTATTAATGTTATTATTATCATCTTTATTATTATTATTTTATAATTATTATTATTATTATTTTTCTTATTATTATTATTATTATTATTATTATTATTATTCTTATTATTATTATTATTAATAATTATTATTATTATTATTAATTATTATTATTATTATTATTATTTATATAATTATGATCATCATAAATTAGTAAATGTATTCTGGAATACAGTATTTGATAGGCCTATTACCATTAATCTATCATTCAACTGCATTTCCAACTCAGAAATTATTCAACATTATGAAACTCTCAATGAATAATAAAGTATTTCTTTATAGTTTGACAAAGTTACTGTTTTGCTATTTTTTTTAAATTTATTTGTCACGATATCCTCGCTAAAAGCCGCAGGGTGGCCACAACCAAACCAAAATAGAAGCCAGTAGGTCAGTGATGTAGCTACCAAGTCTAAAGGGGGGTTTACACGGTCAAACGGTTCGTCGAACGCGGTTCGACGGACAAGTGTTTGAAGTGATGTTCGAACGTGTGAACGGGGTATTTGGTTGTCGAACACGTTCCGTGTTCGACAACCAAATACTCCGTTCACACGTTCGAACATCACTTCAAACACTTGTCTGTCGAACCGGGTTCGACGAACCGTTTGACCGTGTAAACCCCCCTTTAAAGTGATGAGCCTGACATGGCGAGTTTGATTCCAGCCGCGAAGCTTTAGGAAGGGCATCGAACCTTAATTCTCGGCTCCAATTAGGTCTGTGCCCTATACTTGGGGACTAATTGTGATTCACTCAAAAGACAAAGTTAAAATTATTGGCAAGAAGACCAACTGTGGCTGTCGTGGCCGGATGGTAACGCACGTGACTTGATTCGTCAAGCCGTCGGTTCGAGACCCACCACGGTCTGAGGTTAGAAAGGACATTTACTCGCGGTATCGGTTCGCGCACTGCCAAAACCAAAATCCTTCGAGGAGGCAACATCCTACCCCTTGTTTGAAAAGGGAGTCCGTGACGTAAAAACCGGATTATTGACAAGAAGACCAACTCGATCCATATCTCACATCATAACTCCTTAAGGACACACGGTCTCCACTACTCGGGTCACCCACAGTGTAAGCCGGGTAAACATCATCTTCCGTAGGCCGAAAACCGTAACTGAATTACCATCAATGCTATATACTTAGCAGTGCATGGAAATACAAAGCATTATTAGAATTTAGATTATATTAAGGGACCTACTTATGCGTATTTCAGGTCGACCTATAGGAAATCACCGACCCTCCACTTAATTGCCTAATTCAATTATATTCAACCATCACAGAAGATAAAGTGGTTCAAATGAACCTTTAGGTTCTCATAACTTGTGTATGATACATAACTTGTTGTGTATGATACATATTCTTGATATAGAACCAATGTGTCCTAATACACGAAAAAAAAAACACTCTGTTATAACAAGTTTCTGTTATTCATCCATAACAAATGTATTCTATTACAAAGTAGAGATAAAACTACGATCAAATGAAGTTTATATTTCTAACAAGTTTCTATGTGATCCGTGTGGAATATCCTGAGAGAATATTCATTTAAAAATGGAATATTACTGGACGTTTTTGTTCTAGGATATTCCTTTGTATATATGATGCACAATAAGTAGTCACCGTGGCTCAACCGGTAGCGTCGCGACTTGACGTCATCGAGGGTTCGTCAGGTCTAAGGTTACAGGGCATGCCTCGGGTAAGGATTCACGGCCAAATCAGGTCCTTCGCAAGAAGGCAACCGTTATGCACTTAGTTGTAAAGGGAGTACATGACTGTCAAACCAACGAACGACGATAGATGCACAATAACGTTCTAGAAATTGTTCTGATAACAAGTGAGACAATTAGGACCAAATAGGTTTATTCTAAGATTTACAAAGCGTGATGCACTAATATACATGTTTAACAAGATACATTTCGTATGTTTAGTATATGTACAATCATAGGTAGCTATTAAGTTTAGTTCGTATCTAACAGTTAATACATAGTATTGTGTTAAGTTTGTGATGTTTAGTGTTTTTTTTTTGCTAGCCAATTTATGAACGTGATACATAATGATACTGCATACTCAATATGTGATGATACATATGAATAAGCAAATTTACGTAAAATCCTCTGTCCTGATACATTTCTGTAAATAATACTTGTTTGCCGTGTTATGTGTCACTGTTAATCCCTATTACGGGGGGTGGACACAGACAGCTGAGGAATTATGGCTGGATGCCCTTCCTAACGCCCCGCAGTGGACTCGATTGCCGATCTGTCACCTCCCGAGTCGAGAGCTCTAACCATTGCGCTACCGCGGTTCTCACGTTTCTGTTAATGATACTTGTTGATTATACAGAATGAATGTGTCCTTTGACACTTGAAATATAATTAGCATCAATTGAAGCCTTTTGTTTAATATTTTCTATAAAGAAATTCCTGTATATTAATAAGGTCTTAAGTAAGTTATTTTTTTCTTTAATATTAGAATTAACCCGTGATATTAAAATGTTCTGTTCCACTATTAGAAAATTAAACCCCCAGAAGAATCGAACTCGCGTCACTGGCATTAAAGCCTGCATGTTTATCATGGAACGCTACCACAGCAGAAGCAATGTGTATTCGATTATATTTATAATATTTATTTAGTATCCCCAAGGAGCTGAGAGGAGTGATTGAGGTATGTGTTGATCGTGGTGAATGCGCGTTTCTTGGTTCGGCCACCCCCCTTACAAGGGGGAATGAGGCCATGTGTATATGTATGTGTGTATGTATGTATTTAATGGGTGGGTCCGATCCCAGTGAGAGTTGAGCGTTCTCTGTCTCCCGTAGCTCGTTTTCTCTTTTACTCCTACTGCACATTGACCTCATTATTTTTCCTAAGGTTTAGGACAAGAATACCACCTCCGTGTCGTAAAAGTCGACTGAATGGGGCATATCGTGAGAACTGAGACTCCCCTCTTCGTCTTTTCCTCCCACAAAGTCAAGGCGTACGAGGGGCTTCTGACTGGAAGATTCCAACCAGAGCCCTAGTGATTGGGTCTCAAAATGTGTGTGGTGTAATAGAGAGTTGAATTTTCTAATGTTGATAAAGGGTGTCAAGGTTACCTATTCCCGTAGGAGATATCAAGGCGGCCACAACTGTAATAAAAGAAATCTGAAGTATATTTAAATTTATGCAGTTTTTTATTTTTTTTATTTTATGTAATGTTTTTGATGGTATAAAGTTAGAAATTCCAGAAATTATAGTTCTGATGACAACAAACAAAGGTTCTTCTAAACAAGCAGATAAAGAACTTAAGATAAAAAAGATAATGCAGGCACGTCTTCGGCTCCAATTTCAAAGGAAAAATGAGAGAGAGAGAGAGAGAGAGAGAGAGAGAGAGAGAGAGAGAGAGGAGAGAGAGAGAGAGAGAGAGAGAGAGAGAGAGAGTGCAACAAAGTTCAGACTTTTCTTACTCAAATGGCCCATAGAGATATTAATTATGAATCGCAAATTATAGTTCTCATGACAGCAAACAAAGCTAATTAGAGATAATGAGATGAGGGAAATCGTAAAGGACCTCCATAGCTTGGCGGGAGAATACTCGACTCGGGAGGTGACGGACCAGCATTCGAACCTACAGCGGGGTGACAAGAAGGGCATCCGTCCTTAATTCCCCAGCTTCAATCAGTCTCTGTCCACCCCCAAAATGGGGACTAAGAGTGACACATAAAACGGAAAAAGGAAAAAAATGAGGCAGATTTTGGACTAATTGAAAAAAAAAATATATATATATATATATATATAATATATATATATATATATATATATATATATATATATATATATATATATATATATATATATATATATATATATATATATATATATATATATATATATCACAATGCAGACCTCAGAATGTTCATGGTGATATGTCCCAATGGAATCTCAATCAGAATCGCTAATTATAGTTCTGATGACAGCAAACGGAACTTCTTCAAGATAATTAAATTAAAAGTTTGACGTGGGAAGTGACAGATCAACGATAGAACCCACCGCAGGGCGTTAGGAAGGATATCCATCTTTATTCCCCAACTCAAACCTGTCTGCATCGCTAATTTTGGTTCTGATGACAATAAACAGAACTTCTTCGCGGTAATTAGATACAGGAAAATGGCATTAGAGGTGACCATAGTAGCGCAGTGGTTAGAGCACTTTACTCGGGAGGTGACAGACCCGCGATCGAACCCACCGCAGGGCGTTAGGAAGGACATCCAGCCTTAATTTCCCAGTTCAAACCTGCCTGTGTCCACCCCCACATTGGGGATTAAAAGTGCGTCCACACCGGCAACATGCAGTCGGAAACAAGCTGTAAACATCGACCTAAACATCGCAGTCGACATCTACAGATTCCAGTAGTACCAACATATCACTTACAACGCCATACCAACATGTCGACACCATTGTATCAGTAGCAACACAAACACTGTTGCGTCCAATGTTGTCAATTTTATTGTTGATATGTTTTGTTGCCGGTGAGGACGCACCTTAATGGTTACATATTGAACGGCAAACAAAGAAACCTGGAATTAAAGAAGAGTTATTCAGAGATTTAAAAAAAATGACACTTCACATTTAAGAATCACTTATTTTGATAAAGACTCAGGGTTGAATCCTCTTGTAGGGTTGTGTGTGTTTTTTTGTGAGCTTTGTGACTTGTTTGATAGCTGAACTGTCATGTTGTGACAAATGTAACGTCTGGTATAATAATAATAAAAATTGAACATGTTAATATATTTTTTCACAAGGCATATCACTGTCATTTCAAATATTCATGTCATTTATTCATGTCAAAGCTTTCTTCTTCTTCTTTTTTTTTCTTTTTCTTTTTCTTTTTGTTTTCTTTTTTTCTTTTTCTTTTTCCTCTTCTTTCTTCTTTTTTTCTTCTTTTCTTCTTTTTCTTTTTCTTTTCTCTTTTCTTTTTCTTTTCTTTTTTCTTTTTGTTTTTCCTCTTCTTCTCATCTTTTCCCATATTATTATGGGGATTATTTCTCCTTGGCCTCTTCGAAATCAATATATTGGCTGAAATTTTAACAGCCGAATGCCCTTTCTGATGCCAACCCTCTCCACTCTTCGAGCTTAGAACCGGCAGCTAATGTTGCATTTGGCTCAGAGTTTTACAGCCGGATGTCCTTCCTGGCGCCAACCTTCTTCATTGATCAGGGCATGGGAATGGTGCCTAGTGTTGGATTTGTCTCAGAGTCTTAGGCCGCTTTCACACCAAAGTGGCATGTCGCACGTGGCTTGCCACGTGGCACGCCAGTTGAAAACGAACATCCGGAAATATATGAAACTTTTCACACAGAAGTGGCGTGACACGTCCCATGTGCCACGTGCGACTTGTGACGCAAGTCGCACGTGGCACATGGGACGTGTCACGCCACTCTGTGTGAAAAGTTTCATATATTTCCGGATGTTCGTTTTCAACTGGCGTGCCACGTGGCATGCCACGTGCGACGTGCCACTTTGGTGTGAAAGCGGCCTTATGGCTTGATGTCATTCCTGGCACCAACCCTTCTCATTAATCAGGACTGGATTGGCTGGATTGTGATATGTCAAAACTATTCCGTTTTTGAGTCACAATTAATCCCCATTTCGATTGGGGGTGGACACTGACGTGTTGGAGCTGGGGATTCATGTTGGATGTCATTCTTAACGTCCCTCGAGGGATCGAACCCACGATAGTCGCATTCCTACTCAAGCGCTCTATCACTGAGCTGCCGCGGCCCCCTGAGGTGTGTCAAAGCAAAGAATTAAATTTACTAAGTAAATTTTTTTATTTATAAATCATCTTAGTATGACTGTACTTTTCCCATGTTCATAAGGGGTCGCTATTTCTCCTTACCCTTCTGGAGATTAGCGCATGGTTTGGGCTTAGAGTTTTACACCAGGATGTCCTTCCTAACACCAACCCTCACAGCTGATCAGGGCTTGGGCCCAGCACCGAGTGGAGCTGGTTTGCTCTCCCCATTGGCTGGACTGAAACGCGCCATAACTAGGAAATTATTTGGGAAAATAGACAATTTTATTTATCAATTTATCTTATAATGAAACTGTCCTTCGCATATTGCATTATGTTTGAAGTTTTGCTGTATTTTCTATTCAGTTTAAATAGGGGGGGATGGGGTGTGGGGTGTAGGGTTTGGGGGAAGGAGTACCCACTATCCATTATTGAATATTAGAGCATTATGTCAATTTACTGTCAGTACAGAGAAGATAAGTTATTAGCATATTTGATGTGATGCGTATATACTGTACTAGGTTAAGGTTATATTTGGTGCATTCGTGTGTGTGCGCGCGTATGTATGTGGTGTGTGTGTGGTTGTATCTGGAGAAATTTAGTATACTAAAGCACATTCACATGCACGCAAGCGCGAACACATATATGCACACACAAAAGCAACACTTCCTGGATACCAGTCACGTTGGGACATTAAGTGCTTCTGAAAAGATGAAGAAGAAGAAAAAAATGTTGACTCTTTTGGCGCCTTTACTGCCATCCATTAATGTCGAATCCTTGAAGGAGTTTTCTGTCTTATATCGTCCAGAACATCCATTTCAAGGGCTAAAATGAGGAAAGAATGTTTAAAGTTAGATATAAGAGTAGGATGGTCATGTAACAGAGACAGTGAGTTAGCGGGAAAGGTTTTGTCTGAAATAGAGAGGCTTAGAATATTTCTCCTATCCACTTCTAGGTATTTTGTTTATCTAAAAAAACTAGGTTATATATATGTGTGTGTGTGGTGTGGTGTGGTGTGTGGTGTGTGGTGTGGTGTGTGTGTGTGCGTGCGTGCTGCGTGCGTGCGTGTGTGCGTGTGTGTTCGGTGTGTGTGTGTGTGGAGATTTGTAGCTCTCTGTTTGGTCGGGGCAGCGACTTCTTCTTCCCTTCCTCTTCCTGATTCTGGAACTGTTCCTCCTCCTGTCTTCCCTAACTCTTATTCCTTTTCTTCCTTCAAAAACTGATCTATCGTCATTTTAGGGTCTAATCCTGCCATATATCTAGTTCCTCACATCTTTGGCTATTCTTTCAGCCTGTCTTTTTCTTATTCTTTATCATTCTCGTATTTCTACCTTGTCCTTAAGCTACTAATTTTTCTCATATTCGCTCTGTCCCCGGGCCCGATAAGGGCAGTTTTCTTTGCCCTTCCCGGTGTCATTCTTTAAAAAAAAAAAAAAATAAAAATAAAAATAAAATAAAATAAATATATATATATATATATATATATATATATATATATATATATATATATATATATATATATATATATATATATATATATATATATATAATATATCGATTCCACTTAAGTGCAACGGGAAACACAGTTCATTTGATGAACATGCATTGTAAATATGTATATACAACGCCAGCAATCCCCTTTATATGTGGGTTGACTGAGCCAAAGCACACACCATTCATCTGGAATTGGAGATAATAATGCCACCTCCTTGTTGCCCTGCGTGTTGTGAAAGTAAGCTAAATGGGGTGGAATGGGGACTGGGAATTCTCCCTCTGTACTATTTATCCTGCATTGAGTTAAAAGCATGCGGGGGTATTCTGATATGAGAACTACTTCCAGAACCTTAATACTTGGGTTCATTTGAAAATTCGAAAAAAAAGTGGAATAACTCTGGTTAATAGAATGTCAACCAACTTTCCAACTCCAAGAAAAAATGAGTTTATCTCATTCCGTGTAGACCATTCACATACAAGCCTAGAGTAGAGGTAGTGGGAAAAGTTAGAGAGAAGAGAATCAGTTTTGGCTGTTATATAAAAGCTGGTTCCATTTTAGTGCTAAAGTTGTAGACTATGTAAACAGTTGCCTCTATGATACCACTGGCACTCTTTCACAGGCACTGCGGTGCCCAAAATTCGAGCCCCCCCCCCACAATACCACGTGTTGATATCAGAGTGATATATTGTATTCTATATATTGCTCTTCACTAGAATTAGGGTAAGCTTGTCTCCGTGGCAAAATGAAAATGGTAGCGTCTGCGACTCTGAGGCGGCAGGTCGAGGATTCGCGCCCCGTCACGGACTGAGGTTAGTAAGGGCATACACTCAGGGTAACGATTACATCTGCCAAAACAAGTCCTTCGTAAGAAGGCAACCGTCCTAGCCCTTAGTAGAAAAGGGATTTCGTGACATAAAACCGAATCCAATCCATTTGTCTGTCTCATAAACAGTGAGCATAAAGTTGTCTTTAAAGTTATATCAGTAAAAAAAAACAACTGCAGATATAATTCACAAAATACAAAAAAAGAAAAGTACTGGAGGGCAAAGATGCGAAAATATTGGCCATTATCTTCAAAGGAAAAGGAAGAGAAAAACTGCACAAAAGATCTACAAAGGTAAAATAATTCAGGTAACGAAAATTGTGAAAATGGAGGAAATTATCCTCAAAGACTCGGTAAGAATTGGTTTCGGTTTTACGTCACGAACTCCCTTTTCAACTAAGGGCTAGGACGGTTGCCTTCTTGCGAAGGACTTGTTTTGGCAGATGTAATCGTTACCCTGAGTGTATGCCCTTACTAACCTCAGTCCGTAAGGGGGCGCGAACCCTCGACCTGCCGCCTCAGAGTCGCGGACGCTACCATTTTGCCACGGAGACTACTCAAAGACTCGGTAAGAATAACACTGGGCTAATAATCTACAATGGAAACGGAAAAAAATTTACTGGGAAGTAAAATATGTGAGAGTCTGGGGGGGGGGGTCCTGTGTGCATTAGGATAAGGTTGTTTTCCCTTTGAATTCTTACAAAAGACAGTAATAGTAATAGTATTTCTTCTTCTTCTTCTTCTTCTTCTTCTTCTTCTTCTTCTTCTTCTTCTTCTTCTTCTTCTTCTTCTTCTTCTTCTTCTTTTTCTTCTTTTTCTTCTTTTTCTTCTTCTTTTTCTTCTTCTTCTTCTTCTTCTTCTTCTTCTTCTTCTTCTTCTTCTTCTTCTTCTTCTTCTTCTTCTTCTTCTTTTTCTTCTTTTTCTTCTTTTCTTCTTCTTCTTCTTCTTCTTCTTCTTCTTCTTCTTCTTCTTCTTCTTCTTCTTCTTCTTCTTCTTTTCTTCTTCTTTTCTTCTTCTTTTCTTCTTCTTCTTTTCTTCTTCTTCTTTTCTTCTTCTTCTTTTCTTCTTCTTCTTTTCTTCTTCTTCTTTTCTTCTTCTTTTCTTCTTTTCTTCTTCTTTTCTTCTTTTCTTCTTTTCTTCTTTTCTTCTCCTCCTTCTTCTCCTCCTTCTTCTCCTTCTTCTTCTTCTTCTTCTTCTTCTTCTTCTTCTCCTCCTCCTCCTCCTCCTCCTCCTCCTCCTCCTCCTCCTCCTCCTCCTCCTCCTCCTTCTCCTTCTCCTTCTCCTCCTTCTTCTTCTTTGTGCTTGACACGATCCTTGGTCAGCTCATAGGTCCGACCTAAACAATGCAAAGGAAATACCTTAGTGAAGAACTAGTACGACGGTCGGACCTCACGACAGCAGATCCTTGCCCACTTACTCTGTGGGACCCAAGGACTGTCGTTAGGGGAGTTAAGCGTGCCAACCCTTTATCCTCAGGAAGCTAAGAAGAGTCATCGACGTATGTTTGTCTTTTGGCAAGTACGTGTGCTTTGGCTCGGCCACCCTCCTTACAAGGATACGAACCACAAGTCTGTAAAGCCTTTCCTAAAGATAGAACTAACTTCATTACAGCATAAGTAATCTGGTGTACCGTAAGGGCGAATCACTTGGTCTGTGTTCTGTAAAGAGAACCAAATCGTGTACCAGTACTGGAGATAAACATATACTTAGCATTTTGTCGTAACCACTTCACTGTGTAATAAGTTAATTTTGACCTTCAAAATACCTTAAAACTATGAACGATAATCTCCAAAGAAAGGAAAAAAAAATTACCATGCCAAATGATACAGCGAAAAGAAAATTTATTGAAAAAAAAGAGGATATGTTAAAGAGTACACGTTCTTCGCTTGTCTTTCGAAAAGGGTTGTTTTTCACTCGAGGTTTTAAAAGAAAAATAATTATTAGGTCAGTTGCATGGTTTCCCTTCCAAGCAAAGCAAAGAAATTTTAGTACCATGATTTTACTTAAGAAAAGGCCTTTGAAGTCTCTCAGAATTAGAGGGGGCGGGGTAAAGCGCCCTGTATTTTTCGTCGTTTGGCCTTTAATGTGTCACTATTAATTCCTAGTATGGGATGGAAATTAACAGGTTGGAGCTGGGGAATTTAGGTTGGACGGCCTTCCTAACGCCCCACGGTGGGCTTAATCGAGAGTCGGTCACTGCGCGAGTTGAGTACTCCAGCCTCTACGCTATTGCGGGCCTCATATTCAGTATGTACATTATACATATATGTCGATTAAATATTTCAGGCTTGTGTCTTTTAATATAACTTGTGAAATAAATACCTCCCTTCATTAGCTCTTTGGTTATAAGTCCAAGCTAGCATAAGAGGAGGTCCTGAGACCTACTCCTCAAGTTAGTTTTCATCATTGGCATTATTGGTATATGAAGAGGAGGGTAGTGGAGTCTGTTGTGCTGTAGCATGATGCAGCAGAGTTTTTAAAAGCTTGAGCATGGACAGGGCCCAAATACCTGGTCAGATAATCTCTTGCACACACGCACGCCCGAACGCACAATAATCTTCATTAAAAAGTACTCTACAGTGAACCATTCTTAACGGTATTACCACTTCGCATAGATAAGGAAGGAAAAGTATCATCTGTCTCTGAATGTTACCTCGTCAATCAACTTTATCATTAGTGGAGAGAGAGGTGAGCGAGAGAAAATCCATTTGGCTGAAGGAGAGGAAGTCTTTTAACTCTGATTTCTGGAATGGAAGACAGTGGCTTAGGAACTAAGCCCTTTTACAGGGTGGCTTCTGGAATGAAGTTTGTGGCTTATGAACCAATTCGTTTTACACCCTGGCTCTTGGAATGAAGC
>JAXCGZ010020138.1:0-21638 GCA_037179515.1 Halocaridina rubra
GCGTTCAATGTAAGTATTTATGTACTGTGGATATTTTTTTTTACTCAGATAACTGTACATGGGGACATGTGAACATGGGCACTCACAGTGATATTGCAGTTGTTAAACATTACAATCTATATTTGGTCAAGTATAAATAAAATATTAATAGAATTTGAAATTAATTTTAAATATCATAGCAAGTAATTAAGAATAAGATGTGGATAGATATATCAATATCTCTTTAACAATTCGATATTATGGGATATGAGTTAGAAGGTGATTTAAAATGAGAGAGAGAGAGAGAGAGAGAGAGAGAGAGAGAGAGAGAGAGAGAGAGAGAGAGAGAGAGAGAGAGAGAGAGAGAGAGAGAGAGAGAGAGAGAGAGAGAGAGAGAGAGAGAGCAAACAAACAAACATTTATTTCCATTTTGTACAATGGTTATTCAACATTAATAGTAACTTATAAGTAGACATGTAATTAAACTAATAAATAAGAGGGTTAGACATATAGTTAAATTAAATGTAGCTTTCATAGAAAATAATAATGCTGTAATAAAAATGTTAACAATAATGTTAATAATAAAGTAGTAAGTATGCCACTAGATACAGGATCGTTATTATCGGCATCATTTCCATATTTGTTTCCTTACAATGAGAATAATTAGTTCTTAATGAGCAGCAACTATTTGTCCAAAAGAAAACTATATAGTTTGCCTTTGAAAGCTGTGAAGGAGGATGCATTTTTAAGATGCTCTGGAATATTATTCCAGAGTGTTGGCCCTTTGATAGTGATCATCTTTGAACCTGCTTCTGTGTTTGTTCTGTGATTAAAGAGCTCACTGCTCTGTCTTGTGTTGGTTCCGCTTATATCCCTGACTGTTTTTAAATCAAATAGCCAGCTAGGATAATGATGGTCCAAAACTTTGAATACAAAAACATAAATAGCATAAGCGACCTTATTTTCTGCCCGCAGCCACCCAAGTTTATTGAGAGCTGGTGTGATGTGGTTATATTTTCTTATTCCTCCCAAGACAACTCGAGCTGCAAAATTAATAAGCTTCTGTATTCTGTTTATCTGAGTCTTAGTGGTAGCTCCCCAAACAGTTGTGCAGTAATTAATGTGACTTAGGGCTAGAGATTCAACAACAGTTATTCGAGTGGTAGTCTCAAAATTGTCTTTTATACGTGATAAGTACATTAATGTTCCTGTAACCTTTTTGCATACTTTATCTATGTGGGAATCAAATAACATGTGGTTATCAAAGTGAATTCCTAGGTTTTTGACTGTTTTGCTAGGTGTGATAATATTGTCGCAAAAATTGATTGTTGTGTTTTCTGGAATTTGTGCTATGTGGAACCTTGAACCAATAAATATGCACTGCGTTTTACTTTCGTTAATTAACAGCCCAATTTCTTGGAAATAGGTTTTAATTTTTGACAGAGTGTTTTCTGCCCTTAAAGTTAGCTCTGGGAGATTATTAATATCACCACTAAGGAGTAGTTGAGTGTCATCTGCATATTGTACGACTAGACAGTCAGAAATGAAAGAAGATAGATCATTTACGTAAATGGAGAAGAGGATAGGACCAAGTACTGATCCCTGTGGAACACCAAATGATACATTTTTTGGCACAGAGATAATGTTGTTAAGACGTATGGACTGTTTACGATTAGATAGATACTCGCTAAACCAGCTTGGATCAATATTTAAGTTAATACATTTACTTAAAAGAATTTCATGGTTTACACTGTCGAAGGCTTTTGATAAGTCTAATAATACAAGCAAAGATATTTTTTTCATATATATATTATTATATATACTATTCGTAACTTTAAGCAGTGCAGTTTCCATCGAGAGTTTCGGTCTGAAACCATGTTGGTTAATCGATAATAGTCTATTTGATTCTAAATATGACATAAGTTGGCATGCAACAATTTTTTCTAATATTTTAAAGAAAATGGGTAGGAGGGAAATGGGACGATAGTTTGTCACATCTTCTCTGTCCCCCTTTTTATGCAGAGGTATTACATGTGATATTTTCCAAGAGTCAGGAAACTTTTTAGTAACAATGGAAGTGTTCATAATAATAATAATAATAATAATAATAATACTTTATTTCCAACATACATTGGGTATTCAAATATGGGTGTACAATTAAAATTTACAAGTAAAATCTTCCTTTAAGAGTAACTTCTTAAGATTATATTTAAAAGTATACACTGAACCAGCATTTTTTAGTTCTCTGGGAAGCTGATTATATAAATGAGGTCCACGAATGTTTATATCTCTTGAGCCAATATCAGTTTTAGACCTTCGTACTAATAAATCTTCCCCTTGACGGGTAGTTAACCCGGTAACTGAGCTTACTGTAGAAAAATTATACAAGCAATCAGGAATATTGTTTCTTAGTATATTAAAAACAAAGGTACATATATCAAAAACATATTTATCTCTAATCTTTATCCATTCTAGATCTTTTAAAACAGGAGAGATGTGCTCGTATTTTCTTACATTGCCAACAGCCACTCGTGCTGCAAAGTTTTGTAACTTTTGTATTCTTTGTAATTGAGTCTTATTTGTACATCCCCAAACTTTGAGACAGTAATTAATTAAACTCATAGCTAAGGACTGGACAATTATTATACGAGTTGATGTTTCAAATGAGTCTTTTACCCTATTTAGATATATTAGAGTACCCATTACTTTTTTATAAATTTCATCTATATGCATTTCAAAATTCATGTAACGGTCAAAATAGACACCTAGGTTCTTTACCGAGTTCATTGGCTTAATGATATTACCGTTAAAATTTATATGAAGATTGTCATCAACTTCTGATAATAATTGTCTGGATCCGATAAGAATAGATTGGGTTTTAGTTTCATTAAGTAACAGACCATTTTTTAGAAAGTAACGTTTAGCCATATACAAAATTTCTTCTGCTCTACGAATAATATTTTCTAAATCATTAATTTCTCCTTCAATTAAGATTTGAGTATCGTCAGCATATTGAATGACATAACAGTTAGGTAAATATTTTACTAGATCGTTTACATATATTAGAAAAAGTATAGGTCCTAGGATCGATCCCTGAGGGACCCCAAACAATACCTTCTTGGAACTTGAAACTGTATCTTTTATTCTGACTGACTGGTAGCGGTTTTTTAAATAGTTCTCGAACCAGCTTGGGTCAATGTTCATTTTTTTGCATTTTTCTAATAATATACTATGGTTTACACTATCAAAAGCTTTAGAAAGATCGAGTAGTAGTAGCAATGATATTTTCTTATCATCTATATTTTTGTATATTTCATCTGATATTTTCAATAAGGCAGTTTCAGTTGATAATTTTGGCCTGAAACCGTGTTGACTTTTTGCAATAAGTTTATTTTTTTCAAGAAACTCACTTAACTGATTTGCAACAATCTTTTCAAGTATCTTTGATAAAATTGGTAGTAAAGAGATTGGTCTATAGTTAGAGACGTCGTCAGGATTTCCATTTTTAAAACCAGGAATTACATGGGGATTTTTCCATAAATCTGGGTAGATATTGGTAACTATGGAAGTATTGATTATTACCGTCAGATAATAAGCTATTACAAATAATGAATCTCTAATAAAACGAAAACAAATTCCATCTGATCCATATGCATTAGAGTCTTTCAGATTTTTTATTACTAAGATTACTGTATTACAATCTACTGTAGTAGGGTTAAAGACATCAGTACTTCTATTGAATGCACTATGTTCTTCCAAATTTACATTATTATTATTATTGCTACCATCATCACTATTATCATTACCATTACTACCACCATCATTATTATTTACACCATTATCAACATTTCTATTATTATTACTACTACCATCATCATTATTATTACCACCATTACTATTATTGATTTCATTTATTATTTCTTTTTTTGTTTTTTCAAAGGTTTTTTTCCCCACTTCAGCGAAAAAATTATTGAACTCTTCTGCTTTAGCACTTACATCTACCTCATCGGGTATAATTGATATGTTACTACTTTTATTACAGTTATTGGAAAGCATGGTTTTAGCAATTTTCCATGTATCAGAGATATTGCCTTTAGCGTTTTGAAATTCATTTTTGTAATACTGTTTCTTACTGTTACTTAATAATGATTTTACTTGTTTCTTATGCTCTGTAAACTTTTCTCTTAAAGGGATATTATCTCTTTGTAGTTTTACTTCATTTTGTAGTTTGTCTCTTTCTTTCATAATGTTTTTTATGTCATCTGTTATCCAAGGAGCGGGGGGACGAAATATTTCTCTTGTCACGAGTGGTGCACATCGATCTATACATGATGATAAGACACTGGTTAAAATTCTTACTTGTTTATTTATATTATCGGTATATAGAATTTCATTTAATTTATGTACTTCATTCATAAGTAAACTACAAAGTAATTCTTGTGAATAATTTCTTAAGCATCTGAATGTTTTAATAGTTAGAATAGAGGATGCAATCATGGGTAGAGCATCTTTGATGAACCGAAATGGTATACCATCTGAACCATAAGAGCCAGAGTTTCTTAGGCTCTTTATGGTAAGAATTAGGGTAGCGAGAGAGAGAGAGAGAGAGAGAGAGAGAGAGAGAGAGAGAGAGAGAGAGAGAGAGAGAGAGAGAGAGAGAGAGAGAGAGAGAGAGAGAGAGAGAGAGAGAGAGAGGAGAGAGAGAGAGAGAGAGAGAGAGAGAGAGAGAGAGAACAAACAAACAAACATTTATTTTCATTTTTGTACAATGGCTATTGTTACACAATTTAAGAGTAACTTATAAGCAGACATTTAATTGAGAGAGAGAGAGAGAGAGAGAGAGAGAGAGAGAGAGAGAGAGAGAGAGAGAGAGAGAGAGAGAGAGAGAGTATAAAGCGTTGAGTGACGACTATAAGTTAATGTCACCGGCACCCAGCAGGGGGTGGCCCTCCGCTCTGTAATATCCCCTCGTTAATCTTCTTCTGTAATTCTCACGGTCAGCCGCCCCAACAACCCTTTCAGGGTAAGGAAAAAGGCCAAAAAAAAAAAATGGAAAAGAAGATGGAAATATTATGGCCCGATACTAATGCAAAAAGAAATATATCGACACATAAGTTACGATAAATATCAATAAAATACTTAAATAAAATCAAACTTAATAATTAAGTGTATTATAATAATATTAATACTGATTGGGGTGTCGTGAAAGCTCAGTGGTACAGTTTTTTTTTAATTTATTCAGATAACTGTACATGGGGAAATGTGCACATGGGCACTCCCAGTGATATTGCAGTTGATAAACATTACAATCTATTTGGTTATGTATAAATAAAATATTAATAGAATTTGTAATTAATTTTAAATATCATAGTAAGTAATTAATAATAAAATATAGTGTAATAATTGAAGAGTAATTGACGCGAGTCGAGGAGAGACTAACGTGGGTTTGATCCCACCGCGAAACATTAAGAAGGGCATCCAGCCTTAATTCCCAAGTTCCTGGATGTCTGTGTCCACCCTCACTGAATCCGGTTCCGGTTCCGGTTTTACGTCACGGACTCCCTTATCAACCAAGGGCTAGGACGGTTGCCTTCTTGCGAAGGACTTGTTTTGGCAGATGTAATCCTTACGTTGAGTGCATGCCTTTGCTAGCATTAACTAATTGTTTCACATAGAACGGGGTAAATAATAATAATAATAATAATAATAATAATACTAATAATAATAATAATAATAATAATAATAATAATAATAATAATAATAATAATAATAATAATAATAATAATAATAATAATAAAAATAATAATCATAATAATAATGATATTCGTTCCGGTTTTACGTCACGAACTCCCTTTTCTTCCAAGGGCTAGGACGGTTGCCTTCTTGCGAAGGACTTGCTTTGGCAGATGTAATCCTTACCCTGAGTGCATGCCCTTGCTAACCTCAGATTGTGACGGGGCGCGAACCCTCGACCTGACGCCTCAGAGTCGCGGACGCTACCGCTTGAGCCACTGTGACTAATAATAGTAGTAATAATATAATAATAATAATAATAATAATAATAATAATAATAATAATAATAATAATAATAATAATAATAATAATAATAATAATAATAATACCAGCAGTGTAATAGATTATAGGGAAAACTTCTCAAAACCCGTAATTAATTAATCTTTTAATTGAACATCAATATTTTAACTTATGGTTGAACCAAGTGGGCTCTGATTAGAGAAAGGGATGGGATCAAGAAACTATAACGACTCCCAGTACATTAAATAGCCCAGTAATTAGGTTAGGTTAGGCATTAACCTAACCTACTCTAACCTAATTTAATAATATACATATTTTTAATATACTAGGAGTCATTATCTTGACTTGATCCATTAGGACATCCATTCAGCACCAACTGAAGAAAAGGGTTAATCTCTTATCTCAAATAAACACGGTATGTGGAAACTTATTGCATGACTGGAAAGACGGATGTACTAAACTAAAAGAAGAAGAAGAAGAAGAAGAAGAAGAAGAAGAAGAAGAAGAAGAAGAAGAAGAAGAAGAAGAAGAAGAAGAAGAAGAAGAAGGAAGAAGAAGAAGAAGAAGAAGAAGAAGAAGAAGAAGAAGAAGAAGAAGAAGAAGAAGAAGAAGAAGAAGAAGAAGAAGAAGAAGAAGAAGAAGAAGAAGAAGAAGAAGAAGAAGAAGAAGAAGAAGAAGAAGAAGAAGAAGAAGAATACTTCCAAAGAAGATCTAAATATAAACAGATTATTACGAAATACAGATCATGACATTCCTCCTTTTGTCTTTCCTAATTCTTATGACCTATCAATCTTCAAAAAGCGGATCTATCGTCATCTCAGGGCCTAGTCCTCCATATCTCTACGTCCTCTGTACTTTGACTGTTTTTTTTTTCTGTCTGTCGTTTTCCTTTGTGTGATATTCCCTCATCTCTGCCTTGTCCTCAACCTTTATCTTTTCCTTCGTGTTGGTGCTTTCTTGTTCCCGGGCCTTTATTGATTAGGGAAGGCTTTGCCTGTCCCGGTGTCACGCTCATAAATAAAATAATATAATAAACAAGAGTTTGTGTGATCATGTTTATATAATAAATCCCTTTTGGACTGAGGTTAGTAAGGGCATACACTCAGGGTAACGAATACATCTGCCAAAACAAGTCCTTCGTAAGAAGGCAACCGTCCTAGCCCTTAGTAGAAAAGGGAGTTCGTGACGTAAAACCGAATCCTATCCATCCTATCCTTTTGGGACTCTCAGACTCGCCAAGACGTCTGTCTATGGCCTTCCAGAGGGAAAGCAAGAAAGAAAGAAGGCAAAGGCGGTAGTCGTTTGGCCGTAAATAGCCTTTTCTTGATGGAGACAGACGACCAAATTGCAAAGGCTCCGGTCAGAAATATGCGTGAAATTTATGGTTATCCTTTCCAGAGGCTCTCCGAAAGGGGTTAGATGAAGGAAAAGAAAAAAAAAAAGTATTGGTGGTGGGAGGGTATTTGAGGCACTCCTGTAGGAGGGGGAGGGGAAGGGAAAAATAAAGTATTGGTGAGAGGAGGGTATTTGAGGCACTCCTGTAGAGGAAGGGGGAGGAAAAAAAGAATGTGTTGGTGGTGGGAGGGTATTCGAGGTACTCCTGTAGAAGGAGGGGGAGGAAAAAATGAATGTGTTGGTGGTGGGAGGGTATTCGAGGTACTCCTGTAGAAGGAGGGGGAGAAAAAAATTATGTGTTGGTGGTGGGAGGGTATTCGAGGTACTCCTGTAGGAGGGGAGGGGGAAGGGGAGAAAAAAGAATGTGTTGGTGGTGGGAGGGTATTCGAGGTACTCCTGTAGAAGGAGGGGGAGGAGGAAGGGGAGAAAAAAGAGTTGGTGATGGAGGGTATTCGAGGTACTCCTGTTGAAGGAGGGGGAGGGGGGAGGGGAGAAAAGAAAATGTGTTGGTGGGGGTAGGGTATTTGAGGCACTCCTGTAGAAGAAGGGGGAGGGGGAAGGGGAGAAAAAAAATGTGTTGGTGGTGGGAGGGTATTCGAGGTACTCCTGTAGAAGGAGGGGGGGAGGAGGAAGAGGAGGAGGAAGAAGAAAGAGAGAGAGAAGAGATTGAGGGCCTCCTTTTGCCGCCCAGTTAGAGAAATGACTTTAAACAACCGCAGAGATAAATACTGGGTTGGCGTCAATGAAAAATAGCGCACGGTCAAGTGATGCGATGGAAAAAGTCTGGGCCAAATTGTTTGGGTGTCCTGACTTTTTTTCTCTTTCTTTTCTTTCCTTGACAAACTACAATAACTATGAGAAACGTAATGAAGCTCAAGGAGCCTGGGAGGAGGGAAAGAGAGAGAGAAAAAGAGAATAAAGTATTTTTTCTCTTTTGGAAAGAGGTTATTTTCCAAAGCTCTCCCTGTTATCTGATATCAAACCACAGTTATACATAACCAAACATTAATACATGTAAACCATAATAATATTATTCTTAATTAATAATCGCAGAGTGCTCTTCTGCCATCAATCAATTATTATACTATATTTTATTATAAATTACTTGCTATGTTATTCAAAATTAATTACAAATTCTATTCATATTTTATTTATACATAACCAAATAGATTGTAATGTTTAACAACTGCAATATCACTGGGAGTGCCCATGTGCACATGTCCCCATGTACAGTTATCTGAATAAATAAATAAAAAAATTAGATTGTAATGTTTAACAACTGCAATATCACTGGGAGTACCCATGTGTACGTCCCCAAGTACAGTTATCTGAATAAATAAAAAAAAAAGTCTGCAAAATTTTAATATCGTTATTGTTTTTAACTTTCTTTTAATTCAGATAACTGTACATGGGGACATGTACACATGGGCACTCCCAGTGATATTGCAGTTGTTAAACATTACAATCCATATTTGGTTATGTATAAATAAAGTATTAATAGAATTTGCAATTCATTTTGAATATCATAGCAAGTTATTAAGAATAAAATATATTGTAATAATTGATTAATGGCAGAAGAGCACTCTGCGATTATTAATTAAGAGTAATATATTATGGTTTACATGTCTTTGTTCTACAACTCAGGTATCGGTGTTCTGAATTTCCATAGTAATCAGAATACGCACCAGAAACCACTACAGCATAATATATATTAAAATGAATTCAAATGTACAAAATAACAATTGTCTGTAGCACTGTGTACATGTACATTTATGTATAACAAGACCCAATCAAATAAAAATATATAAACATTTTACTAGAACTGTATTACATGTTTCCAAGCAGCATTAAACGATAATGAAATGAATGAGTACAATGATGAACATAACGTTTCTGGAAAAAATAAAATACAAGTTTCTGGAAAGAGTCTGGGTTCGACTTACGAACAAAAACTTTGCTATGTTGATGATGGCGTTTGCAGTCGTAATTACTACAAACTAAAAGCCTAAGTTGTTTGTTTGTTTGTTTGTTTGTTTGTATGCAGTAGATGCTTTTTCTTGTGCTTATAACGAACACTACAGATACACAAGAAAGGAGGCCAGTGGGCCGTCCGAGAAAGAGATGGCTGGATTGTGTGGACAGGACTCTAAAAAATAGAGGAACATCCGTGCAACAGGTGGAGGAGGAAAGACTATACGCAGACAGAAGCAACTGAAGGAGATTCATACATGGTCAGTCAACTGACAGACAGAGAACTATCAACTCAGGCGTATGGCGAGAAAGGTGAGAAATTAATACCCTTAAGATAGGAGTTTTAAAACTTAATACAATGCCTGGTGTCACCCAGGAGGTGCCGAGATCAACTTCTCAAGAAACCTCATACAGCCTTTTACCAGAGCCAAGTGAGGATTAAGAAGAGGGTAATGTTGTCTATTCTGGTAGCTACTGTCAACTGGAGGGCTCAAGGAGTACATCATTAGGTGAGCGAGTGGAATAGTACAATCACAAATCGGCGTCTTAACGATAAAAATTCTTAAACCCACAGCTTTCATGAGAATCTAGATCGAACAGGCTTAAAAGATTGCAAAATAATTAATGTAAAAAGAATATCTATGTATCAGAGGGATAGCCTGTGTGCATACGTCCCAAAGTACCATTTTTAACAAAATGTAACAAGTCAACACTGCTTTTTAGTAGATATGTACATGTGTACCTAATGAAGTATGTACAGTGTACAACCTAATGAACCATATACAAACTACATGAAAAAAGTGTACACAGGTTTCTTGCAGATATGCACATATATACCTAATGAAATATGTACAATATACAACCTAATGAACTATATACAAAGTACATGAAAAAAGCGTACACAGTGTTCTTGTAGATATGTACATATGTATATCTAATGAATTATGTACAATGTACAACCTAATGAACTATATACAAAGTACATGAAAAAAGTGTACACACTTTTCTAGTATATATGTACATATGTATACCTAATGAAATATGTACAATGTACAACCTAGTGAACTATATACAAAGTACATGAATAAAAGCGTACACGGTGTTCTTGTAGATATGTACATATATATACCTAATGAATTATGTACAATGTACAACCTAATGAACAATATACAAAGTATATAAAAAAAGAGTACACAGAGTTCTTGTAGATATGTACATATATATACCTAATGAATTATGTACAATGTACAACTTAATGAACTATATACAAAGTACATGAAAAAAGTGTACACAGTTTTCTTGTAAATATGCACATATATACCTAATGAAGCAAGTACAATGTACAACTTAATGAACTATATACAAAGTACATAAAAAGTGTACACAGTTTTCTAGAAGATATGTACATATGCGTACCTAATGAAATATGTACAATGTACAACCTAATGAACTATACACGAAGTACATGAAAAAGCGTACACAGTTTGCTTGTAGATATGCACATATATACATAATAAATTATGTACAATGCACAACCTAATGAACTATATACAAAGTACATGAAAAAGGGTACACAGTTTCCTTGTAGATATGCACATATATACATAATGAATTATGTACAATGTACAACCTAATGAACTATATACAGAGTACATGAAAAAAAGCGTACACAGTTTTCTTGTAGATGTGCATATATATATACCTAATAAATTATGTACAATGTACAACCTAATGAACTATATACAAAGTACATGAAAGTGTACACAGTTTTCTAGTAGATATGTGCATGTGTACCTAATGAAGTATGTACAATGTACAACCTAATGAACTATATACAAAGTACATGAAAAAAGTGTACACACTTTACTTGTAGATGTGCATATATATATATATATACCTAATGAAGTATCGTACAATGTACAACCTGATGATCTGTGTACGAAGCACAACTTTCACATGCCTTCAAAACATCGCCTGGTTACTATTATAGATATTCCGATTTTGACTATCCTAGATAGTAATATTAGTATTCTTAAAACCACTTTAGGCCGCTTCCACACCAAAGTGGCACGTCGCACGTGGCATACGACGCAAGTCCCACTTGGGCCATGGGGCGTGTCACGCCACTTTTGTATGAAAGGTTTCATATATTTCCGGATGCTCGTTTTCAAATGGTGTGCCACGTGGCATGCCACGTGCGACGTGCTACTTTGGTGCCAAAGCGACCTTAGTAACCATGCCATTTAAGCAAGATCTGTGATGCCTTTACATGTAGCATATTAGGGTTCTGAGTTTGACTCTCACAAGGTGGATATTGCAATATAATTTAACCACCAACTCTGAGATTAATACATATAAACCATAATATATTACTCTTAATCAATAATCGCAGAGTGCTCTTATGCCATTAATACATGTACACCATAATATATTACTCTTAATCAATAAGCGCAGAGTGCTCTTCTCCTATCAATCAATTATTACACTATATTTTATTCTTAATTACTTGCTATGATATTTAAAATGAATTGCAAATTCTATTAATATTTGAGTAATACATGACCAAATATAGATTGTAATGCTTAACAACTGAAATATCACTGGGAGTGCCCATGTGCACATGTCCCCATGTACAGTTATCTGAATAAAATAATAATAAAAAAAGTAACCATGCCATTTCAGTAAGATCTGTGGTGCATTTACAGGCAGCATATTAGGGTGCTGAGTTTGACTCTCACAAAGTGGATATTACAATATAATTTGACCACCAACTCCGAGGTCCAGTGTTATCATTCGTGCAATTCTGTTTAGTTCTTACTTATTTGTTATTAAAATGCTTACTTGTAACTGTACACTTGAGTTTGATTTTACTGATATAATATCATTGGAGTTCTTAGCATTTTGTGACTTAAGGTTCTTTAAGAATAACACAGAAGCTGGAAATGAAATCTATCATCTTGATAAATAATATTAAAATAACTTACATACTCAATTTCCAGTTGAGCAATAGTTCAGTACATAGGAAGTAAAGGAAATTTAAATTGAATGGATATAGTCTATTACATGTGTGTGTGTGTGTGTGTGTGTGTGTGTGTGTGTGTGTGTGTGTGTGTGTGTATGTGTGTGTGTGTGTGTGTGTGTGTGTGTGTGTGTGTGTGTGTGTGTGTGTGTGTGTGTGTGTGTGTAAACTTACCTAATTGTGTTTACGGGAAAGAGCCCAAAGCTCGTAACTTCTCGTCTCCTGATCGGTCCCATTTTGTACTTAGTGATACTTATCATACTTTTCCTTAAAACTATGGATTGAGTTAGCATTAACTACCTCCTCGCTTAGCGAATTCCAATTATCAACTACTCTTACACTAAAAAAGTACTTCCTTACAGCCTGCAAAGAAGTTTTTTTTACGAAGCTTCAAACTATGACCTCTAGCTCTAGTGCCAGCCATATCAAATAATCGATCCCTATCCACTCTGTAATAACCATGAAGGAATTTAAAGACTGTCACCATATCCCCCCTCAATCTTCTAGCTTCGAGTGATGGTAAGTCTAATTCCCTCGGCCTCTCATCATAACTGAGATTAAGTATTTCTGGCACCTGTTTCGTGGCATGTCTTTGAACTTTTTCAAGCTTAGCTACGTGATTTTCCAAGTGTGTGTGATTACCTAATTGTGATTACCTAATTGTGTTTACGGGAAAGAGCCCAAAGCTCGTATCTTCCCGTCTCCTGATCGGTTCCATTTTATACTTAGTGATACTTATCATACCTGTCCTTAAAACTATGGATTGAGATACCATTAACTACCTCCTCGCTTAGCCAATTCCAATTATCAACTACTCTTACACTGAAAAAGTATTTCCTTACATCCTGCGAAGAAGTTTTCTTACGAAGCTTCAAACTATGACCTCTAGTTCTAGAGCCAGCCATATCAAAATATCCATCCCTATCCACTCTATCATAACCATGAAGGAATTTAAAGACTGTCACCATATCCCCCCTCACTCTTCTAGCTTCGAGTGATGGTAAGTCTAATTCCCTCAGCCTCTCATCATAACTGAGATTGCGTATTTCTGGCACCAGTTTCGTGGCATGTCTTTGAACTTTTTCAAGCTTAGCTATGTGCTTTTTCAAGTGCGGATTCCAAAAGGGGGCTGCATATTCGAGTTTTGGCCTCACATAGGTTACATAAATATTTCTGAACATTTCCTTGTCCATGTGCCTGAAGGCTACCCTTACATTTGATAAGAATGCATATGCTTCCCTTACTATGCCATTTATATGTATTTCTGGAAACAAATCTGCCAATATGTTTACTCCTAGATCTCTCATTTTCTGTCTCTTGAAGTTGTACTCCAGCCACCGAGTAGTCAAGTTTGGGCCTTCTTGCACTTGTACCCATTCTCATTACCTTACATTTTGAGGTATTGAATTTCATTAGCCACTTTTCTGACCACTCATGCAGATTATTTAGATCCTCCTGAAGTTCTTTACCATTGTTCTCGTTTTTTACTTTCTTCACAATCTTTGCATCATGTGTGTGTGTGTGTGTGTGTGTGTGTGTGTGTGTGTGTGTGTGTGTGTGTGTGTGTGTGTGTGTGTGTGCATTAGGAGTAATATGACTAACTTAGCATGAATATAAATAGTTACGATCAGCATACTTTCCCGAATGTGAGACAGATTATTTTGAACAAGATAGAACTTAAAAAAATATATTGCGAATAGTCTTGGTCTACGACAAACGTAGTCTGAGGTTAGTAAGGGCATACACTCAGGGTAACGATTAAATCTGCCAAAAAAAGTCCTTCGTAAGAAGGCAACCGTCCTAGCCCTTAGTAGAAAAGGGAGTTCGTGACGTAAAACCGAAACCAGTCTTGGTCCACGGCAAATATGGGACTTCATTTAATGTGTAAAGTAATAAGACCATACAGTATGCTGAGCTATATATCTGTTCATTGTAAGTGTATTTATCACCCTCTTACTTATTAGTTCAATTTACATGTCTACTTATAAGTGTACTCTTATTTTTGTAACAGAATAGCCATTGCAAAAAATAGAAATAATTGTTTGTTTGTGTGTTTTTTGATTGTTAAATATTATAATAATCAATATTATTATTACTACTACTGCTACTACCACTACTACAATTACTAATACTACTACTATTATTATTATCATTCTTATTCTTATTATTATTATTATTATAATTATTACTATTAACATTATTATTATTATTATTATTATTATTATTATTATTATTATTATTATTATTATTATTATTATTATTATTATTATTATTATTATTAGTATTATTATTATTAATATCATTATTATTACTAATATTATTATTATTATTATTATTAGTAGTAGTAGTAGTAGTAGTAGTAGTAGTAGTAGTAAGTATTTTTATAATTATTATCATTATAATTATTATTATAATCATTACTGTTTAATATATTTTTGTTCTTGCTGCTCTAGCTTTCAAGAGGACCATCTAAACCCAAACTGTATAACTAGGAGACGGGGAATCACAAGTACCGCTCCATCCCGTTATAACACTAAGTAAATAAACACAAGGAAATATATATAAAATGGGTATCTACGCACATACGCACACACGATAACGACTACATGACGAAATAACCAAACAAACAAACAAATAATTATATTCCCTCGGCAGAGAGCAAAAAGAGCTATATAAAATTCGCAATATAAATCTGCTTCAACTTGATAATATCGGTCAGAGCTGCAAAATAGAAGATAAATTCTTATGGGCTGTTTACACGGTCAAACGGTTCGTCGAACGCGGTTCGACAGACAAGTGTTTGAAGTGATGTTCGAACGTGTGAATGGGGTATTTGGTTGTCGAACACGAAACGTTTTCGACAACCAGATACCCCGTTCACACGTTCGAACATCACTTCAAACACTTGTCTGTCGAATCGCGTTCGACGAACCGTTTGACCATTTAAACCGCCCTTTATATAACCTGTATCACAAGGCACCGGACTATCATGACCTCTAAAGGTGTGACCATGACCTTCAAAGGTACGTCTCGCACTCCTTTCCGGGACAACATTATTCAACTTTCTAATCGTCATGAATTCATAACAAGATCAAAATTCATTCGCTGAATAGTAATGAGTCAATTTCTTTTTTAGAACACGTGATTACCAGGCAAAACTATCAAGTGGGTATCACTTAAGTGATGTGTTTGTCTTATTTTTTATGAGTGTGACACCGGGACATTAATTTCTTTTGAAGATATCGGTGCCAGTCTTTATTTGACACTGACCTCTTGTTGGCATAGAACACGTGATTGCCAGGCAAAACTATCAAGTGGGTATCACTTAAGTGATTTTGTTTGTCTTATTTTTTTATGAGTGTGACACCGGGATATCAATTCCTTTTTAAAATATCGGTGCCACACTTTATTTGACACTGACCTCTTGTTGGTATTGAACACGTGATTACCAGGCAAAACTATTAAGTGGGTATCACTTAAGTGATTTTGTTTGTCTTATTTTTTATGAGTGTGACACCGGGACATCAATTTCTTTTTAAGATATCGGTGCCAGTCTTCATTTGACACTGACCTCTTTTTGGCATAGAACACGTGATTACCAGGCAAAACTATTAAGTGGGTATCACTTAAGTGATTTTGTTTGTCTTATTTTTTATGAGGGTGACACCGGGGCATCAATTTATTTTTAAGATATCGGTGGCACACTTTATTTGACACTGACCTCTTGTTGGCATAGAACACGTGATTACCAGGCAAAACTATTAAGTGGGTATCACTTAAGTGATTTGTTTTGTCTTATTTTTTATGAGTGTGACACCGGGACATCAATTTCTCTTTTAAGATATCGGTGCCAGTCTTTATTTGGCATTGACCTCTTGTTGGCATAGAACACGTGGATTCGGTTTTACGTCACGAACTCCTTTTTCTACTAAGGGCTAGGACGGTTGCCTTCTTGCTAAGGACTTGTTTAGGCAGATGTAATCGCTACCCTGAGTGTATGCCCTTACTAACCTCAGTCCGTGACGGGGCGCGAACCCTCGACCTGCCGTCTCAGATTCGCGGACGCGACCATTTTGCCACGGAGGCTACTGGCATTGAACACGTGATTACCAGGCAAAACTAAGTGGGTATCACTTAAGTGAGGTTTTTTTTTTCTTATTTTTCATGAGGGTGACACCGGGACAGGCAAGAGAATTGCTCTCAACAAGCCCGGGAACCAAAAAAAGATCGAGACGAAGGAAAAGTAATAGTGTAAGGACAAGGAAGAAATATGAGAATGCTACACAATAGGATATGGACTTGCTGAAAGAATAGTTGATTATACTTTTGGGTTAAAGCCCAAACATACATAACAAACAAATAAATCTGTGAGTAGGAGTTATCTCTTTCTATGCCTACATCAACACTGAATATTCTTGGATATTCTTCACACATGTATCCCTTCACCTCTGACAAGTCACAACACTCCCCATCTCTGTTTCTCTCTATGTTTTCTTCGTGCCCAGACCTGACTAGGGTACATTTACTTTTTTTTCTGGTGTCAAAATCATAAACAAAAAATAATAATAAAATACGATAAAACCAATTTCAAAATAAAACGCCAAAAAACATGCATATATCAGTATATGCGATTCCTTCTTTCATATAAAAAATAACTTTCAGTTGCTCATCAGATATAACAAGAGGCTTCCATCCAACAGGCCCCGAGGTCGATTCCGCAAGGCTGGATGCTTCTTACAGCTTCTCTATAAGTCAATCTCTTGGGAACAAGAAGGAGAGGGTAGTAGCAATCCCGCTTGAAAATCCACCTTATCTTAGCTGGTTCATGGAATACTCATTTAGAGGTGAAAGAAGTTTGTGTGTGTGTGTCTGTGTGTGTGTGTGTGTGTGTGTGTGTGTGTGTGTGTGTGTGTGTGTGTGTGTGTGTGATTACCTAATTGTGATTACCTAATTGTGTTTACGGGAAAGAGCCCAAAGCTCGTATCTTCCCGTCTCCTGATCGGTTCCATTTTATACTTAGTGATACTTATCATACCTGTCCTTAAAACTATGGATTGAGATACCATTAACTACCTCCTCGCTTAGCCAATTCCAATTATCAACTACTCTTACACTGAAAAAGTATTTCCTTACATCCTGCGAAGAAGTTTTCTTACGAAGCTTCAAACTATGACCTCTAGTTCTAGAGCCAGCCATATCAAAATATCCATCCCTATCCACTCTATCATAACCATGAAGGAATTTAAAGACTGTCACCATATCCCCCCTCACTCTTCTAGCTTCCAGTGATGGTAAGTCTAATTCCCTCAGCCTCTCATCAAAACTGAGATTGCGCATTTCTGGCACCAGTTTCGTGGCATGTCTTTGAACTTTTTTAAGCTTAGCTATGTGCTTTTTCAAGTGCGGATTCCAAAAGGGGGCTGCATATTCGAGTTTTGGCCTCACATAGGTTACATAAATATTTCTGAACATTTCCTTATCCATGTGCCTGAAGGCTACCCTTACATTTGATAAGGATGCATATGCTGCCTTTACTATGCCATTTATATGCATTTCTGGAGACAAATCTGCCAGTATGTTTACTCCTAGATCTCTCTCATTTTCTGTCTCTTCAAGTTGTACTCCAGCCACCGAGTAGTCAAGCTTGGGCCTTCTTGCACTTGTACCCATTCTCATTACCTTACATTTTGAAGTATTGAATTTCATTAGCCACTTTTCTGACCACTCATGCAGATTATTTAGATCCTTCTGAAGTTCTCTACCATTGTTCTCGTTTTTTACTTTCTTCACAATCTTTGCATCATCTGCAAACATATTCATGAATGAATTTACAGACTCTGGTAGGTCATTTACATATACAAGGAACAAAAGTGGCCCTAAAACTGAACCCTGTGGAACTCCACTACTAACTCTTCTCCATTCAGACACTGAGTGTCTTACTCTAACCCTCTGTTCCCTTCCTTCTAAGTAAGTTTTTATCCATTCCAAAACATTTCCACCTATTCTAGCCATTGATTGCAGCTTCCTAATAAGTCTCCCATGTGGAACAGTGTCAAACGCTTTCTGGAAGTCTAGGAATATGCAATCTGCCTAGCCCTCTCTTTCCTGTAAGATTTGGCTTACCTCATCATAAAATTCTAATAAGTTTGTTACTGTTGATCTACCTTCTCTGAAGCCATGTTGCCTCACTGACAAAAAGTTGAAGGATTCCAAGTGAAGAGAGATATGTTTCCTTAGTAGTTTCTCCATAACTTTGCAAACTATGCTGGTCAAGGAAACTGGTCTATAGTTCAGAGCCGTATCCCTCCTTCCCTTTTTGAAGATAGGTATCACATTTGCTTGTTTCCAGCATCTTGGAATCTCCCCCGACTCCAGTGACTCCTTAAATATGATACTTAGTGCCACTGATATTGTGTTTGCGCATTTTTTAAGCACATGAGGGGATATGTCATCGGGACCTGTAGCTTTATGAACATCTAAATCCATCAGCGCTTTGCATACCTCTGTGGCTGTAAGGTTGATGTTCTCAAATACCGGCCCTTGAGCTTCTATCACTGCAATCTGAGGGGGTGGGGTATTTTCTACTGAAAATACTGACTGAAACTCCTTGTTCAATTCTTTGCAGATCTCTTCATCCGTCTCAGTGATGCTTCCATCCGCTCTCTTTAGCCTTAAAACCTGTTCTTTTACCTTCAGTTTTCCTCTGTGTGTGATTACCTAATTGTGATTACCTAATTGTGTTTACGGGAAAGAGCCCAAAGCTCGTATCTTCCCGTCTCCTGATCGGTTCCATTTTTAGACTTAGTGATACTTATCATACCTGTCCTTAAAACTATGGATTGAGGTAGCATTAACTACCTCCTCGCTTAGCGAATTCCAATTATCAACTACTCTTACACTGAAAAAGTATTTCCTTACATCCTGCAAACAAGTTTTCTTCCGAAGCTTCAAACTATGACCTCTAGTTCTAGAGCCAGCCATATCGAAATATCGATCCCTATCCACTCTATCATAACCATGAAGGAATTTAAAGACTGTCACCATATCCCCCCTTACTCTTCTAGCTTCGAGTGATGGCAAGTCTAATTCCCTCAGCCTCTCATCATAACCGAGATTGCGTATTTCTGGCACCAGTTTTGTGGCATGTCTTTGAACTTTTTCAAGCTTAGCTATGTGCTTTTTCAAGTGCGGATTCCAAAAGGGGGCTGCATATTCGAGTTTTGGCCTCACATAGGTTACATAAATATTTCTGAACATTTCCTTGTCCATGTGCCTGAAGGCTACCCTTACATTTGATAAGAATGCATATGCTGCCCTTACTACGCCATTTATATGTATTTCTGGAGACAAATCTGCCAATATGTTTACTCCTAGATCTCTCTCATTTTCTGTCTCCTGAAGTTGTACTCCAGCCACCGAGTAGTCAAGCTTGGGCCTTCTTGCACTTGTACCCATTCTCATTACCTTACATTTTGAGGTATTGAATTTCATTAGCCACTTTTCTGACCACTCATGCAGATTATTTAGATCCTCCTGAAGTTCTCTACCATTGTTCTCGTTTTTTACTTTCTTCACAATCTTTGCATCATCTGCAAACATATTCATGAATGAATTTACAGACTCTGGTAGGTCATTTACATATACAAGGAACAAAAGTGGCCCTAAAACTGAACCCTGTGGAACTCCACTACTAACTCTTCTCCATTCAGACACTGAGTGTCTTACTCTAACCCTCTGTTCCCTTCCTTCTAAGTAAGTTTTTATCCATTCCAAGACATTTCCACCTATTCTAGCCATTGATTGCAGCTTCCTAATAAGTCTCCCATGTGGAACAGTGTCAAACGCTTTCTGGAAGTCTAGGAATATGCAATCTGCCCAGCCCTCTCTTTCCTGTAAGATTTGGCTTACCTCATCATAAAATTCTAATAAGTTTGTTACTGTTGATCTTCCTTCTCTGAAGCCATGTTGCCTCACTGACAAAAAGTTGAAGGATTCCAAGTGAAGAGAGATATGTTTCCTTAGTAGTTTCTCCATAACTTTGCAAACTATGCTGGTCAAGGAAACTGGTCTATAGTTCAGAGCCGTATCCCTCCTTCCGTTTTTGAAGATAGGTATCACATTTGCTTGTTTCCAGCATCTTGGAATCTCCCCCGACTCCAATGACTCCTTAAATATGATACTTAGTGCCACTGATATTGTGTTTGCGCATTTTTTAAGCACATGAGGGGATATGTCATCAGGACCTGTAGCTTTATGAACATCTAAATCCATCAGCGCTTTGCATACCTCTGTGGCTGTAAGGTTGATGTTCTCTAATACCGGCCCTTGAGCTTCTATCACTGCAATCTGAGGGGGTGGGGTATTTTCTACTGTAAATACTGACTGAAACTCCTTGTTCAATTCTTTGCAGATCTCTTCGTCCGTCTCAGTGATGCTTCCATCCGCTCTCTTTAGCCTTAAAACCTGTTCTTTTACCTTCAGTTTTCCTCTGATAAAGCTGTGGAAAAGCTTGGGATTTTCTTTCGCCTTCCTGGTGATGTCCCTCTCATAATCTTTCTCTGCCTCTCTCCTTTTACTTAGGTAGTCATTTCTTGCTCTTTTGTAGGTTTGCCAGGCATTTATGTTTTTTCTCCTCCTATACCTTTTCCAGCATTTGTCTCTCCACTCCTTAGCTCTTTTACACCCATTATCGAACCATTTCTCTCTGGCATGAATTACACCTACTTTGGTGACAGGTATGCAGCAATCTACAATCTTCCCATATTTCTCACAAAAGATGTCATACATTTCTTGTACAGATTTGTTGTAAAATAAGGTTCTCCAGTCAATAACTGCAAAAAGCTCATTCATTTTGATGTAATCTCCTTTCTGATAGTTCCTCCTCATGTCCTCAGTGCCTCTACTCTCAGGAAGAATGTCTTCAATGATATACTCCATCAACAACACACAGTGGTCACTCTTTCCAATTGGTGGTTCATACTCAATATTTTCAATATCCAACACATTATCTGTGAACACCAGATCAAGTAGTGATGGCTCATCCCCACCCCTGGCTCTTGTTGGTTCCATTACATGTTGGTGTAGGAAATTCCCTTGTACGCAATCTAGGAATCTTGCCCCAAAGGAGTCCTCACCACTGTGTGGGTCAAGATTTATCCAATCTATCTCTTTATGATTAAAGTCTCCCATAATCAAAATCCTACATTTTTTCTCCCGCGCCATGTTAACAACTGAGTTTATG
>JAXCGZ010020139.1:7500-12500 GCA_037179515.1 Halocaridina rubra
TATTATTATTATTATTATTATTATTATTATTATTATTATTGTTATTGTTGTTATTGTTGTTATTGTTGTTATTGCTGTTATTGCTGTTATTCTTGTTATTCTTGTTATTATTGTTATTATTGTTATTATTGTTATTATTGCTACTATTGTTACTATCGTTATTATTGTTACTAGTGTTATTATATTGTTATTATATTGTTATTATATTACTATTATATTGTTATTATTGTTATTGTTATTGTTATTGTTATTGCTATTATTATTATTATTATTATTATTGTTACTATTATTATTATTATTATTATTATTATTATTATTATTATTATTATTATTATTATTATTATTATTATTATTATTATTATTATTATTATTATTATTATTATTATTATTATTATTATTATTATTATTATTATTATTATTATTATTATTATTATTATTATTATTTTTATTAATTATTTTTATTATTGTTATTATTATTATTATTATTATTATTATTATTATTATTATTATTATTATTATTATTATTATTATTATTATTATTATTTTTATTATTATTATTATTATTATTATCATTATTATTATTATTATTATTAGTAGTAGTATTATTATTATTATTATTATTATTGTTATTATTATTATTATTATTATTATTATTATTATCATTATTATTATTATTATTATTATTATTATTATTATTATTATTTTTATTATATATCATTAATGCTCTTATTATTATTATTATAATTTTTTATTAAGAATTGTAGAACGATCACCAGCCGGTACATTTTAAAAAAAAATTTCTAATTGTCTTCAAGAACATCTTGCAAGGTTTCAAACTTGCACTGAGTTCATATTCATGCTTACACCTACAAAAACCGAACAAAACAGCAAAACTCAATATATGTACAAAAAAAATAACAATTAATGAAAATAAAAAAATTACATGTATATGCATATCATATATATACGCACAAAAGAATCAAATTAAAATATTTTTTTTTAAATTAATACAATGGACCATATTAGAATATTTTTAAAGGATAGCTTGAGCAATCTAAATTTAATTCGGGGTTCTCCCTTTTAATTAAAAGTGATTCTGGAATTCTAATTTCTGTCTCATCTATTCCTCTCTAAGCTATTTTAAAATAACTTATTGAAAAATCACACTTACATTTTTCGTGGCAATGTTCCCTAATGCTTGATTACAGAGGTCTTGCCAGGTGTTTGTTTGTTCTGAATCTCACCCCCTTATGTTCATGGTATCTTATTGTTAATGACTTCTTAGTAGAGCAATAATAGGCCAATTGGCAAATTGGACACTTAAAAATATATACAACCAATGAACAGAAGGGTTGAGGTAGTTGTTCTTTATGATTTAAAAAGGTTTTAAGTTTAAAGTTATTATAAAATGCTAAATTAGGGGTATTTTGTGGATAATCTCTATTAGAAAAGTATGTGAATTCATTTTTAAGAAAGGAGTTCGTAATGTTATCCATGAATGGGAATTTAAAAAATAATTTGTTTCTGTGGTCCATATGTAATGGGTTTTGGAGAAAACGTCTTGTTTAAGAAAGTTCTTAATGATTTGTTTATCACATTAGGAGGAAAACCATTTTGTATAAAGAATTTATTCAGAAAGTACACTTCTTCATCAAATTTAATGTAGGTGGATGTTAGACGAAATGCCCTAGTAAAGAGTGTGCACAATGTGTTCTTTTTGTATAGTTCATAGCACTCACTTAAAAAATTTATTCCCATGCCCGTGAAACATGATTTGAGATAAATACTAATTTCAAATTTATTGTTGCTTTTCTTTAGCAATAGATGTAAAAATGGGATTTGATAATTATTTTCAATTTCCATGCTAAAATTAATTTTGCTATGTTTGTTATTTAGGTAATTCAAGAATTTCTCTTCACTATGATTGTTCTTCTCTTCAAATATTACAAAAGTATCATCAACATATCTCCTATAAAAAACTGGTTTAAAAACAGCAGGGCACTCATTTAACCATTATTTCTCGTGGTAAGACCAAAAAATATTTGCCAATGGGGTAAACAAGGGATAGTAGGTTGGCCATGGCACCAGCCGCCCATTGAAAGACTACGACTGAAGGTATTAGGATGCAACTAGGACTGGTCCAGACAGTTCCAGGTTGAATCTTCCTTCAGGACGGTCCTTTCCTCATGCCTACATCTACACTGAATATTAAGGCATATTCATTACACATCTCTTGCTATTCCATTACATTTGACAAGTCACAACATTCTGCACATCTATCTCTTTTACTTTCCTTTTCCTCACATTTTGTCATTATTTATGGAAGGTTCACAACTAATGGCCCCCAGTACCCGGCATAGTGGGGTGCGAAGAATCTCCGGGGATCGTGTTGACTCCACCATTGGCTTGAGGGCAGACACGCCTGGTGGTAGTAATGGTTCTGCTCTTAACCTTGCACCTCCTAATAGATCTGCTTCTTTCACTCTTCACTATTCAAACATTCGTGGGCTGAACTCTAATCTTCCGTCTGTGGAACAGCACTTGGGCTCTTTCCTCCCTAACCTCCTCCTCCTATCTGAAACCCAGTTGTCTATACATGCTTCCACTGACCCTTTCCAAATCTCCCACTATAATCTGTATACTCGTTTTCGTTCCAAAGGTGGGGTCTGTGCTTACTGCAACATTAACCCTCCTACTGTGAGGCTCATGGACCTTGAATCTCCTGACTTTGATGTTCTCTGGCTAAAAGTCTATCTCTCCACTACCACTATCATCCTTTGCTTCTGCTACTGTTCTCCAAACTCCACCGAGTTTGTATCTTTCTTTGAATATCTCTCCTCGTGCCATGAGTCCTTGCTATCTTCTCACCCACATGCCGAAGTTCTCTACATTGGAGACTTCAATGTACACCACAGTGAGTGGCTTCATTCTTCTCACACTGATGTGGGAGGAAGCGAGGCTCTTGCTTTCTCTATTACTCATGATCTGGAGCAAATTATTAAACATCCTACTCGTGTTCCTGATCGTCACGAACAAGCTGCTAACATTCTTAACCTTTTTTTTACTTCTAACCCTTCTAACTACTCTTATTCCGTGCTTTCCCCTCTTGGTAAATCTGACCACTCCATGATCTCTGTCTCTTCCAATTTCGCTCCCCCACCACCAATCCCTCCTACTCAACGCCGCCTTTGGCACTTCGAGCGAACTCAATATGAAAATTTGCGTAACTTTCTCTTTGACTTTCCATGGGATGACTACTGCTTTCGGTCCCGCAACCCTGATCGGGTAGCTGTAAAAGTTGCCGAGATCGTGACGGCAGGAATGGAGGCGTACATCCCCTCTTCTACAAAAACTTTCTCTCCCCCTAAACCTTGGTTTGACCGTGCCTGCTCCATGGCTATCCAGGCTAGGAATCAGGCTCACCGATCTTACCAAGCCTCTCCTTTCGATTTAACTCGCTCTGCTTTTATTATAGCTAGGAATCGCTGTACAGCTCAGATTCGAAGGTCTAAGGCTTCCTTTATAAGAAGGAAAGTTGATGACCTTAACTCCTCTCCCACTGACAAATGCTTCTGGTCCTTAGCCAAAAACCTCTCCAAAAACTTCTGTAACTCAAGCTTTCCCCCTCTCATTCGTTCTGATGGTTCTATAGCTTGCTCTCCCACTGACAAAGCCACTCTCTTTGGCTCTCAGTTATCTGCCAACTCTTCTATCAACGATTCCAGCGCACCTGTTCCTCAGTCTTTTCCCCTCTCTAACCCTATGCCCTCCCTTATCCTTTCTTCACGCAAAGTTCATAAGGTTCTTCGCTCACTAAAGACAAACAAGGCATCTGGTCCCGATGGTATTCCTGCAAGGTTCCTTAAGGAGTTTGCAGATGAACTGGCTCCCGTGCTTTGCCGTCTTTTTCGCCTCATTCTGTCAACCAGTATCTATCCTTCATCTTGGAAGCATGCTCTAGTTCAACCTGTTCCTAAGAAGGGTGACCGCTCTATTCCTTCTAACTACCGACCTATTGCTCAAACCTCCTCTATTGCTAAAGTTTTCGAAACTTTGCTCAATGCTCACTTCTTGAAACGCCTTGAATCTAACTCACTTATCTCCGATCACCAGTACGGCTTCCGCAAGGCAAGATCCACTGGTGATCTCCTGTCCTATCTTACTCATGTATGGTCATCTTCTCTGAGGAACTATGGGGAATCCTTTGTCGTCGCCCTTGATATCTCTAAGGCTTTTGACAGAGTCTGGCACAAGGCTCTGTTGGCCAAACTTCCTGCCTACGGCTTTACCCCTTCTTTCTGTTCTCTGATTTCCAGTTTTCTCACTGACCGTTCTATATCTGTAGTTGTTGATGGCGCGACATCTAGCCCTTTCTCTGTGTCCAGTGGTGTTCCACAGGGCTCTGATAATTCACCTACTCTCTTCCTTCTCTTCATCAATGATCTTCTACAGTCCCCATCTTCCTCTCTTCTTCATGCCTTTGCCGATGATTCTACCCTTCACTTTCCTCTGCCTTTTCTTCACAACCTTCATCTGTTACTCGTAATCAATCTCGTATCACTCTTTCCTCTACTCTTAACTCTGATTTGCAGAGAGTATCTGAATGGGGCACTCAAAATTTAGTCAAATTCAATGCCTCCAAGACACAGTTTCTGGCTATCTCTTTATCTTCTTCTCCTCCTGATGACCCTATTGTCTTCGAAACTAATGAAATTTACCCTCTTAACTCTATCAATATATTAGGAATCCATATAGCCTCTAACTTGTCATGGAGGAATCACATTATCCAAATTTCTAAATCTTCATCCAAAGAATTGGGGGTTTTGTTTCATTTTCGTTATTACTTTTCCTCTTTGCAGTCACTTAAAATTTACAAAGGTCTTATCCACCCCTGCTTAGAATACTGCTCACACATCTGGGGTGCTTCTTCCTTTACTTATCTTCTTAATAGGGTTGAATCTAAGGCAGTCAGACTCATTAATGATCCTTCTCTTACTTCT
>JAXCGZ010020139.1:17500-21604 GCA_037179515.1 Halocaridina rubra
AAGATATTCTTCCTGAGAGTAGAGGCACTGAGGACATGAGGAGGAACTATCGGAAAGGAGATTACATCAAAATGAATGAGCTTTTTGCAGTTATTGACTGGAGAACCTTATTTTACAACAAATCTGTACAAGAAATGTATGACATCTTTTGTGAGAAATATGGGAAGATAATAGATTGCTGCATACCTGTCACCAAAGTAGGTGTAATTCATGCCAGAGAGAAATGGTTCGATAATGGGTGTAAAAGAGCTAAGGAGTGGAGAGACAAATGCTGGAAAAGGTATAGGAGGAGAAAAAACATAAATGCCTGGCAAACCTACAAAAGAGCAAGAAATGACTGCCTAAGTAAAAGGAGAGAGGCAGAGAGAGACTATGAGAGGGACATCACCAGGAAGGCTAAAGAAAATCCCAAGCTTTTCCACAGCTTTATCAGAGGAAAACTGAAGGTAAAAAACAGGTTTTAAGGCTAAAGAGAGCGGATGGAAGCATCACTGAGACGGATGAAGAGATCTGCAAAGAATTGAACAAGGAGTTTCAGTCAGTATTTACAGTAGAAAATACCCCACCCCCTCAGATTGCAGTGATAGAAGCTCAAGGGCCGGTATTAGAGAACATCAACCTTACAGCCACAGAGGTATGCAAAGCGCTGATGGATTTAGATGTTCATAAAGCTACAGGTTCCGATGACATATCCCCTCATGTGCTTAAAAAATGCGCAAACACAATATCAGTGGCACTAAGTATCATATTTAAGGAGTCACTGGAGTCGGGGGAGATTCCAAGATGCTGGAAACAAGCAAATGTGATACCTATCTTCAAAAAGGGAAGGAGGGATACGGCTCTGAACAATAGACCAGTTTCCTTGACCAGCATAGTTTGCAAAGTTATGGAGAAACTACTAAGGAAACATATCTCTCTTCACTTGGAATCCTTCAACTTTTTGTCAGTGAGGCAACATGGCTTCAGAGAAGGTAGATCAACAGTAACAAACTTATTAGAATTTTATGATGAGGTAAGCCAAATCTTACAGGAAAGAGAGGGCTGGGCAGATTGCATATTCCTAGACTTCCAGAAAGCGTTTGACACTGTTCCACATGGGAGACTTATTAGGAAGCTGCAATCAATGGCTAGAATAGGTGGAAATGTTTTGGAATGGATAAAAACTTACTTAGAAGGAAGGGACCTGAGGGTTAGAGTAAGACACTCAGTGTCTGAAAGGAGAAGAGTTAGTAGTGGAGTTCCACAGGGTTCAGTTTTAGGGCCACTTTTGTTCCTTGTATAAGTAAATGACCTACCAGAGTCTGTAAATTCATTCATGAATATGTTTGCAGATGATGCAAAGATTGTGAAGAAAGTAAAAAACGAGAACAATGGTAGAGAACTTCAGGAGGATCTAAATAATCTGCATGAGTGGTCAGAAAAGTGGCTAATGAAATTCAATACTTCAAAATGTAAGGTAATGAGAATGGGTACAAGTGCAAGAAGGCCCAAGTTTGACTACTCGGTGGCTGGAGTACAACTTCAAGAGACAGAAAATGAGAGAGATCTAGGAGTAAACATACTGGCAGATTTGTCTCCAGAAATACATATAAATGGCATAGTAAGGGCAGCATATGCATTCTTATCAAATGTAAGGGTAGCCTTCAGTCACATGGACAAGGAAATGTTCAGAAATATTTATGTAACCTATGTGAGGCCCAAACTCGAATATGCAGCCCCCTTTTGGAATCCGCACTTGAAAAAGCACATAGCTAAGCTTGAAAAAGTTCAAAGACATGCCACGAAACTGGTGCCAGAAATACGCAATCTCAGTTATGATGAGAGGCTGAGGGAATTAGACTTACCATCACTCGAAGCTAGAAGAGTGAGGGGGGATATGGTGACAGTCTTTAAATTCCTTCATGGTTATGTTAGAGTGGATAGGGATCGATATTTTACTATGGCTGGCTCTAGAACTAGAGGTCACAGTTTGAAGCTTCGTAAGAAAACTTCTTCGCAGGATGTAAGGAAATACTTTTTCAGTGTAAGAGTAGTTGATAATTGGAATTCGCTAAGCGAGGAGGTAGTTAATGCTATCTCAATCCATAGTTTTAAGGACAGGTATGATAAGTATCACTAAGTATAAAATAGAACCGATCAGGAGACGGGAAGATACGAGCTTTGGCCTCTTTCCCGTAAACACAATTAGGTAATCACAATTAGGTAATCACATATACATATACATATACATATACATATTCATATATATATATATATATATATATATATATATATATATATATATATATATATATATATATATATATATATATATATATATATATATATATATATATATATATATATATACATATATATATATATATATATATATATATATATATATATATATATATATATATATATATATATATATATATATATATATATATATATATATATATATATATATATATATATATATATATATATATATATATATATATATATATATATATATATATATATATATATATATATATATATATATATATATATATATATATATATATATATATATATATATATATATATATATATATATATATATATATATATATATATATATATATATATATATATATATATATATATATATATATATATATATATATATATATATATATATATATATATATATATATATATATATATATATATATATATATATATATATATATATATATATATATATATATATATATATATATATATTATATATATATATATATATATATATATATATATATATATATATATATATATATATATATATATATATATATATATATATATATATATATATATATATATATATATATATATATATATATATATATATATAAATATATATATATATATATATATATATATATATATATATATATATATATATATATATATATATATATATATATATATATATATATATATATATATATATATATATATATATATATATATATATATATATATACATAAATATTCAAAGACTCAGTTTAGTCTTAATAATTCTCATGAAATATATTCGGAATTAATGAACATGAATATATATATATATATATATATATATATATATATATATATATATATATATATATATATATATATATATATATATATATATATATATATATATATATATATATATATATATATATATATATATATATATATATATATATATATATATATATATATATATATATATATATATATATATATATTTATATATATATATATATATATATATATATATATATATATCTATATATATATATATATATATATATATATATATATATATATATATATATATATATATATATATATATATATATATATATATATATATATATATATATATATATATATATATATATATATATATATATATATATATATATATATATATATATATATATATATATATATATATATATATATATATATATATATATATATATATATTCTCAGTTAGTTTCCATGAAGTAGGTATATCTTTCTGGTAAATACTGAATGTGATTGTCATTTTTTAGCTCCGGATCGACAGATATAAAGGGCAATCTGTAAGAACATCTTGCTCAGTAAAGAAAATACTGTGCAGCTTCAGTCCTTGTACTTCGGATATTATCATCAGAATACTCAATGAAATTAAATTACACATCCTGCTCACTGCACAATTAAAATTGCGCATGTGTCCATAAAAGTATGTCCTCTTTAAAAAGCTAAGAGCATAATGTCAAGTAATACTTGATGTTTAGCAAAGGGGTGGATATGATGACCTGTTTTAGAGATAATGAATAAAATATGGGGGTAAAGATGGACGGGGTTTAGGTTAGCCTCTATAATAATATTCATACATTATTCCATTGACGTTACCTCATGAACTATCATTTCTTTATTGCATTATAAAACATAATTTTTTATAATTCAAGCTTGTCGTTAGAGTTAATAAGGACCTAATGGGAGTTTCGAGAATCTTTAGAAGTTGTACGGGGACGAGCAAGCAGAATGAGCAAGACTCGGCTAAATAAATTCGTGGAGGACAAAATATTGATCACA
>JAXCGZ010020140.1:0-21573 GCA_037179515.1 Halocaridina rubra
AGTATTTCTTTAACAACTTACCAAATCATTCTCACATTTAAAGAGACAACTATGACTACTTCGAGAAGAATGCCATATCAAGCTATGACCTACTGGTGGTTATGGATAACAAAACCCTTTCATGAACTACTAAAAATCAATCTGGAATATATGTATTGGCCTAGATAACTAAGATCATGCATTAAGATGTCAAAAACAAATTTCAATGGAAAACAGTGTAAGAACTCTGTTATGGACTTGTGATGGCAGAGAAATATAATTGGCCCATTTACAATCTGTGTAGATACCTCTACTATACTAATACAGGTCATAAAAGACTCGGTACTTACCAGTAGGATGTCCGGCTGATTGAGTTGAATAGTCTTTATGTGCCTGTGGCGGCTGTGTGTGCGCGTGGGAATGGCTGTGTGAATGACTACGGGAGTGGTCTCGGGTGTGAGCTGCTGGGGGTGGTAGGTTATCCCTGTGTGCTGGAGGTGGCGGCTGCAACAAGGAGTCCCTCACATGTGCAGCAGGGGGTGCCAGGTGCTCTCTGCTATGAGAGGCAAGGAAGAAGATAGCCATTAAAAAGATGATGCATACTGTTACATATAGAGCAAATAGTACCAAGACAAGAAACTATACTGATTACTAATACATGTACTTGCATATAACAGCAATAAGGTTTCATATATAGTGGGAAGACATGCCAAGTTCTATACTGCAAAAGCAATTATATTCTAGTCTAGTGGGAAATTACTTATCAAGAGGTGGCAATAGCAATAAACCTTCCAAAAAAATTTTACCTATGCATACTTTAATTATTTCTATCCCCAGTATCTACTACAGTTTCTCCACTGTATATATTACACTAAATAGTATGATATTACAGGCACCACTGAATGGTACTCGGAGACAACGACGAATAATCAGCAACAACAAAAACTTCAGAAATATCCTCAAAGACATCTCAACTTGGAATATTTGTTACTTGATATCCATCACAAAGAATGGAAACCAAAACCAAAAAAGCCTTGAGAGGAGGATACTTTTTCATATGGCACTACTGCCATATCTGCAGGGATTTTCTGAGAAGTGGTTACAAAATAGATTTCTAGTTTACAAAATTAAAAAGATTTCTAGTTTACAAAATAAATAATATAACATTAACAATTCAAGACAAAATTTCAACATTTGATGACAGTTTAAGGTGACCACTATGGCTAATACTGCCCCAAGTGGTAAATAAATAAAGATCAGATAAAGACTCGGACACAAAGCCTGACTTGCGATATCATGTACCTAATTACTGTTCTACTATATATAAAATTATGTTTTTGGTTTTTGAAGTTGATTTGAAGACAAAGAAAAAATTATAATAGGAATTATATAGTGAGTATGTAAGTTTGGTAATTCTTCCTAACTAGATATGAGTACAAACAAGACCACATATGCGCTTAACCTCCTACTTCACCTATGCAAGGCTCCAAAATTAGAGGAAAAAATCTCATTTAACCCAGGACATAGGATTTAGACACCTGGTACATGGGTAGGACAATCTGCAAGTGAAGGCTATAGCAGTACTACCAGGGGAAAGGGTACACCATATTGAACAAGTAGTTATTTTCCTGTAAGTCATAGTCTGAATTAGCAATGTAAACATAAAGGTTACATTTAAAATGTAAACACTACCATTACCCAAGAATTTGGATATGCACAATCTACAATTAGCATACTATTCATATGTGATTCCAGATCTGAGTATCATGCTACAAGAAGTACCTTGTTGAAGGCTACAATATGCACAAAACGAGGAGCCAGTTTCAAAATATAAATCTACTGAATATCCAACCCAGAAACAAGAGCCTCTGAGAAAGTAGCAAATTCAATCCAATTACCAAAAGATTATTCAATTACAGTATATCAAGATCAGATAATCCGATGGCACTCAAATATGCCAGAAAGCAGAGAATGGTTTCATCATTTAGAATTATGCCAGGTTGCAATAATGGCAAAACATCTGGAGGCTGAAAATGGGGGAAAACTAGCAGAGTAACAGTCTCAATACTATAACACCACTAATATAATTACACTGCAGAAACTATTCTCACATAAACAGAGTTGCACACTTACTTTCCCATTAAATTACCATGAAAACAATGAGGAAGAATCTTGGACCACTGCTAAAGATAGCAGCTATAAATAATTATGCCTAGGTCAATACGGTGTCCCTCCTCTCAAGCAGCTTAATGGTGTGTTACAAAATGATCACAACAACAGGTCTCACTGACAGGAAGAACACAAATACTCCAAAGGTGTCAGTCCGATGTTAAAGATTGGAAGATAGATTCTCATCAAACAATGAACAATGGGCAACCCAATCAGGACAGAAAGTCGACATCTATGTCGTCTAAACTCATAACTCTTAAATCATGGTTACATTAAGGTGGGCGACACCTAAACACAAGATACTGGATATGTAATTGTTAGATAACTGAAATTTATACTAACCATCTAAACAGTGATCTACAAATACAAATTAATAAATTTTCATTACTTCTGTAAGCGATATCAAGATAATATTGGGAAGAAAAGGTGTTTCTCATATGCATAACATGTTCTGGATGTAACAGCATCTTAAGTATTTAAAAAAATAGAATCTATGAATACATACAGCCATTTCAAATATTATAAGATTTTTCTTTATATATTGCAAAATTGATAAAAATATTAAAAGTCAATATACTAAAAATTACGAAACTGTTAAATGTAAATGTTCTAAATAAGTCCTACAAACAAATAAACTTCTACATAAGGGCAAAACCACGTTCTTCATAACGTTGAACTACTGCAGAGTATTAACATTCAGCGCAGCTGCAATAAGTATATTTTTCTCATGTCTGTAACATATTCAGCCAAGTCAAATGTTTCCCCCAGCCTTTTAAAGTTCCACTCCAAAGGAGGCGTTCATGGCAAAAAGAAAGTAGAGTAAGGCAGACAATCATGAACAAGGTATCTACATATCTCAAATTAAATTTTCAACCCAACGCTATTAATAGAATACTGTATTTCAAACCAAACCTTATCAAGCTATTATTAACTAATCAGCATGTTTAGCCAATACACCCAATTAATACAGTAATACCTTCAGTGGCGTGAATTAACTTGACAACCAACAAGCAAAAGTGAGGTTAAACTACGAATTTATAGAAAGTTTCTCTGTGTCCTCAAAACCTGAAGACTCTTTTATGCAAAAACAATGTAATTCTGCTTAGCATTTCATGTCAAACCAAATCACAGAGATTCAACATGAGTTAAGATAGAGTTCTTCAAACCTCCATTAACAAACCCAAGTCCTGAATTTAACTTTGATGCAAAACTATTTCAATTGACTGGCAAAATAGGTAAATATAATATCTATTGTAATTAAAGTTACACTGCTTCTTAAAAAGTATGACAGTAAAAAAATAAATAAAAATAAAAGCTTATAGTACACCTAACTATTCTTATTTCACATATGCAGCATTACTAGTTGCCTGCGACCTAGATTTAAAATAACGCAATCTATATAAACCCAAAAATTTTCCTCCACTGACCTAGATGAATACACATTGTCCCTGGACTGTTGAGTAGAATAGTCTCGCACTTCATGCTTGGCTACATGCGACATACATTCACTCTGAGCCTTGGCAAGAAGCCTCTTCTTTTGACTCTGGGAGGCCCCAACAGACGAAAAGTTGTGGGACAAACTGCAACAATAACAAAGTACCAAATGATATTTCAGTATTTCATGCATATTTATTTTTAACTCCCATACTAGTGTATCACAAAACAGAGTAAAGTGATATTATCTGGTTTATTCATTCCTAGGCCCACAATTCTACAAATAGCAAAAACCTTTTTTCCAATGAGGCAAAAAATATTTAAGATTAATCTAGGGAGGTTCTATGAAATTGAAATGAAATATTAGAACAGCAAAACCTTTTTTTTTTTTCAAGTTAAAAAAAAATAAAATCAAGATTACTATTGAGAAGTACTATCTTAAAGGAAAAAAAATTCAAGCCAAATGTAGCACCATAAATACTACTAACTTTTATACCAAAGCTCATCCCGAATGTCTCATAAGTGATTAAATACAGAATGGCATAAATTGTAGTATTAGTGTTTGGTAAACAAGTTCTTCATATAAAAATTAGAGTTGGCATTAAAACAAACATTTACTTTACACCTAAAAACACTTTCGTAAATGCTAGAATAATCCAAAGCCAGATAATCCTTACATATCTATATATGCCAGAGATCGTGATCAAATACACTAGAATGCAAATATTTACATCAGTCCTGTTTTAAAATATATTTTCACATATTTTCTCAAACATAGCTTCAAGTTATCTGCAGATGTACACGTCCAATACAAATATGTTGGGGCACTTAGGCCTCATTCTACTCAACACATACACATTTTCTTACTAGTTTTGAAGCAAGGTACATCTCCCTATTCATGAATTTTAATTCTATTTATAGCAACAATATAGATACCATTCCCCATCACAATGATCAAGATCACCAAAACATAAATTACACATATATACTGGGAAATAATATATATTGCTACATTTTTATAATCCTTCTGTCACATTTTACCTATATGCACCTTATATGGAAAAAATACTATCGAAGAATGAAAAGCTAGATATGAGGGGAATATCTTGCAGATATAACACAATAAAAGCAAATTATTCCATGACCTCTTTCTAACAGCATACTAAGATATATCTGACAATTTCATTAGTAACTAGAAAGATGTGTTTGAAAAATGTATTATGTTCAATAAAAATAGAAATAAAAAATAATCTTTATATAAGAAACTTTTATATATTCCAAAAAAATGCCTACTCAGAGTTCAAGAAAGGGCTTTGGAATCCTAAATTACATAATTTCAAAAATAAAATTCACTATGTTGACTGATTAAATGAATATAGAGGAAACGAATTAATGTGAGGTTAAATAGAAAGTGTTCATGAAAATGCACCATTTCAAAATTAAATTTTAAAATGTTAATTGATCAAATGTATATAAAGGAAATGAAGAATAAATGTGTGGTAAACCAGAGTCTACATACGAATATATATATATATATATATATATATATATATATATATATATATATATATATATATATATATATATATATATATATATATATATATATATATATATATATATTTTCCCTGTGTAAAAAGTCAAGTAAACAATGGGGTATTGGTAGTTAAACCACAAAAAGTATCCTGGTAATTGGGTGTCTGAATGTACATGACTGTGGAATAAGTGGGAGTACGAGAAAACTGGTAGCAGGTTAGTAACTATAAATAACTAAGAGGTATGACATGTAACATCCTTTTGCATACAACTATAAACTACAAAACATTTAAAAAGCATAATATTTGATCTGGTCTTGGATGCAGTAACCCAGGGTATTAAGAGATCAGTCACCATGGGGTATGCTCTTTGCAGATGACATTGTACTGTGTAGCAACAGACGAGAGGTAGTAGAGGAGAAGCTTGAGGAGTGGAGAAGAGTGATGGAGGATAGAGGACTGAAAATCAGCAGGAAGAAGACAGAGTACTTGAGGTTGAGAGATGATGAGGATGGGGAGGTGTTCAAAAGAGTTGAAAAGTTCAGGTATTTGGGATCAACAGTAGCAGACGACGGTGATCTAGAGTCAGAAATAGCCCACAGAATACAAGCGGGATGGAAGAACTGGAAGAAAGTGTCTGGGGTGCTGTGCGACAGGAGAATACGGATTAAGTCGAGGGGTAAAGCCCATAAGACAGTCGCGAGACCTGCGATGATGTACGGAGCAGAGGCACGGGCAATAAAGAAGACACAAGAGAAAAAACTGGACGCGGCAGAGACGAGGATGTCGAGATGGACGCGTGGGGGTGACAAGAAGCGACAAGATAAGAAACGAGGTAATTAGAGGTACCTCAAAAGTTAGAAAAATATCAGATAATATACAAGAGAGTAGACTAAGATGGTACGGTCATGTCGTTAGGAGGGATGAACAGCGTGCCGGGAGGAGGGCGATGGAAATGGACATACAGGGTAGGGGAAGGAGGGGGAGACCAAAGCGTAGGTGGATGGATTGCATCAATAGAGACCCGAGGTCTAAAGGTTTGTTGGGTGATGAGGTATGGGAAAGAAACATATGGAGAACACTGGCCAGAAACATCGACTCCACATAAAGTGGGAAAAGACGAAGAAGAAGAAGCACTGCAAGCAAAATTCTAAAATATGAATAATGTTCTTTTCTATTGCATATCTATATTGTTCTCAAAATAGAATTGAGGGTCATAACCTGACCAACATTAGATCACTGATGAAAGACATAAGCCCAGCTCAAATCTACCATATCGGCGAGAAGCCAGTACAGCATACTATAGCCCAAACAAAATAGGTATAAAATCACAACATCTATACTGAAATTTATATCATCTGGTATATATGGCAAAGATCAAGAGGCAAACATTCAAATCTATTTGAATAAGAGACTGGAAATATTGACCTATATGGAAAAAATTTATATCGTAATTTATACGAAGTCGTATTACAACTCACCCGTTGTATTTGTCGTCGTGCGATCCACGAGGCTGCTGTAACGCGTCGTTAGCCAATTTTCCGCGATTGTTATTCACGCAGGTCGAGCAGTGACGATCTTTACAACATTTGCCTTCAAAGACACGAAAATAATAGAGCAAAAATTATTTAGAATAGGGTAAAATCTCATTAAGTCTTAAAAAAAAAACATTATATTGCATACTATACTGAGTGTGCCATCTCTGAGACCAGAGCTACATTGATCATTTTAAGGATATCCTGCATCGGGATAATCGCGGCTTAAGATAGGGACTCTCGTTTACAAACATCAACTGTACTTACAAATATCAGTAACAATAACCAGGTATGTCTTGACTTTTTGGGGTAGGAACTTACAGAGGGGGTATCCCTATCCCCTTACTCAGTCCCAATTAATCATAATAGGCACGGGGAAACGGAGGCAGTATTCTTGTCCCCTCCCCGTAAGCCGAAGGAAAATACAGAGTAAGAGAGAGAAAAAAATATGGGATGCACAACACATGACTCCTTACTTGGATAGTAAAATAAATGAAGTAAAAAAAAAATCATACACAAATCCATGCAAAAAGATATTTATACTACAGAAGTAAAATATCTCTACTAATATCCTTCAGAACATTCTACAATATGAGTTGCGACCAAGTCTCCTCAAAACAGATAAAGACCAGTTGTAAACATATGTGCAACATCCATAAAACCTAAGAAAAAAAGAATGGACACTTAATTCCTCGATAATTAATGGAAAAGAAATACTTTTCACAGAATAAAATAGGTCTATTATTTACCTGCAGCTTCATCATCGCTATCACTGATTGTTATGACAGATACAGCAGGCGAGGGGGTGTCACGTATAGTGATGGTCTGTTGCCTGGTGCTACTTGCCATATTACTTCCACGATAGCTACTGCCACTGCTACTGCTGCTGTGCTGTTGGCTACTACTGTTCTGCTGGGTTCCTTGCCCCTGATGCCCACCTGAAATATCAAAAACATTCATAATATGGAAGAATAAATTAATATTTTAACCAAGTAAAAAACTTAACAATATCTGTATGCACTGGAATCTGATTTTTTATATTTTGCTAAAATACGTTACAAATTACATTACCACCAAACTATACAATGATTCCTGCAGTCAGCGATATATATATATATATATATATATATATATATATATATATATATATATATATATATATATATATATATATATATATATATATATATATATATATATATATATATATATATATAGTCAAGCTGATTATCACAGACAAGAAGAGTACATACAATTTTGGTCAGATAAGGGTAGATGACCAAGAATTTTTATTCATATTCGAAAACACAAATAAAAAGATGTAAAAAAACGTATATACCTGGTTGCCTGTATATAAAGAAAATTATTAAGTCTACCTCATATCTGGAATTAAAATGCTGGAAGGCATGATGGAAATGATAAAATAAAATAAGACTTTACATATCACGCCTTAAAAGAATTAGCATTGGGCTGATTGACATCTAATAATGTGATACCATCATTAAGAATTATGCAAATTTTTAAGGATACATTCTCTTATTTAATGCCTGTTTCCTTGAAGACGGTCAACACAAACTGTGGGCAGATAGAGTGAGGGAAATAAAACTGGCTGCTGTTGAGGGGAGTGAAGGGCAATATAAAGTGTGTGCTGATAAGGAAGAGAAGCCTGGAGCGAATATGAAAAGCGTATGTAAGGGAACTAGTTAGCTACCACTGTAAGTCACCTACAATTCTAGAAAATTGAATTAAAGGGCATAAGATTCTTCAAAAATGTTAGAACAAAAAGTAAAGGTGAAGCCATTATGGTAATCAGAAAACCTAAAGCATGGTTTAGGAAGCTGATAAGGAATGGTGATCGGCTTACGATGAGCAGTGAAAAAATAAGAGAAAAAAAAGAGGTGTGGGGAATTTACTATTTTGTGCAAACCCTACAACAAACATAAGAAAATTAGAGTATTCCCTTTATTCTAACCTGTATGAGAAGTGTGTGTTGTGCTGGGATGACTAAGGTGACTTGGATGTGTTGCCAAGTGATGACTGGAGGGATGGGTGGAGTGATGACTGGAGTGGTGACTCTGGTGATGAGGATGGCCCACATGACTGGAATGTCCTGCATGATGCGCCAAATGGTGACTACTGTAAAAGAAAAAATATATATCTTTTTTTGAAAAGCTTATGTAACATACACAAAATCTGATTACCTTTATGAATATAAAATCCAAAATCAAATCAGATTATGCTCATAGTAGTACAGTTTATATTTTATTATCCCTAAGACAATTCTTATTTATTAATCATATAGAAGTCTTTTGCCTCATATGCTGGAGTTCAGATAATAAACTATACTTATGAACATCAAGGAAATATGATTATAAATTATTTTATCTTTTAAGGTCTTAACACTGAAAGATTAATGTAACAGATTTTATAAGCAAATCAGTTTCTCAGTTCTCTTTATCATAGTTGTCATAATTTTTTCCTTATGCTAAGTCTGAAAGCTTATGCAGTAATATATATATATATATATATATATATATATATATATATATATATATATATATATATATATATATATATATATATATATATATATATATATATTGAAGCTCCCCTACTTATGAACAACCTAGTTACGAACATTTCCAGATGTGAACATTAAACCTATCCATGTATTATTGGATGTATTACTGTAGTATACTATATTTTTACAGTATTATTACTGTATCAAAATTCATTAATACTGTATACTTTATGTTTAATGTAGTAAAGTGTCTTTAGCCTAAGTACTATAATGTACTGCACATATATGTACAGTACAGCACTTATTTCAAATAAACACAACTTACGAATAATTCTACATACGAAAACTACTTGAACCTAACTCATTCGAAAGTTGGGGAGTGTCTGTATACTCATAGCTCTGTATACTATAAACAAAAACCTCGCTTCTAAGAAATCTTCAGAAGCAGGTTTTCTGCTTAGTCATCATTACCGAAAGGAAAACTATATCGGCTACTTGATCCTTGATATTTAAACTGTTCAGATTATTAATGTATCTAATGTTAGACACTATATTTATAGCAATATAAATTTTCTCCCACAGCTACAAGTTATGGAGTTCTGAGCTTAATGAATCACCTAAAGGCTGTTTTAATTCTAAATACCTTCAACCCAACTAATCATCCATTCCTGAGTTCTCTGCATTATGAACAAAAGGCAGTTAACGAAACAGGCCTCACATGCAATATCACTACACAAAATCAACCCAGTTTTCAACTTACCTGTGACTGATGTGATAATTACTGTGGTTAGTCTGGGGTGCATTAGTACCATTCACCCAATGGGATGAAGATGCTCCAGGTGGAGTGCCTTCTTTAACACGTTTCTTCACAGGTGAAAGCTGTTGATTCAGGTCCTTTTTGTCATGGGCAGATGGCTGTGTGGGCCTGCCACCCACATGCAAGGTGTGCCCACTGTGGGAAGACGAGTGGGCAACAAGGGAGGTCTTGTTAGAGCGCTTGCTACCGGCCCAGGTGCCCGATGAGTAGGCCTCGTACAAATCGGGATGGAGGTCCACGGGAAACATTGCTGGGGGGGCCTCTCCTTGCACAACTGACGAGTCCACAAGAAATGTGCGCCTCCACGCATCTGTGGCATCGGGAAGCAAACTGGCAGGTTGCTGCAAAGACGTGGCAGGCTGGGGGAGGTGCTGCCATCCCCCAGGAACAAGAGCCATTTGACCCCCTCGTCCCCAACTTCCACTGACAGCTGCACCTGTCGTCAATAACATGCCTCGCCCAGGTTGTTCCACCATTGAAACTGGAACATACTGTCCACCGCCACCAACCTGAATTGAAAATGCAAACATATAATATAATGCACAAAAACACAGTATATGTCATGAAACTTATATCTTCAATTCATAAATTTCGATCTATAAACTCATTAAAACATATTAATAGAGCACTCATAAGGGTGCCTGTAACATATTAAGGTTCTGCAACTTGAAGAGACAAAAATATACCATATAACTGGATCTCACTCCAAATTGGCATTGAAAGACACTTCACTTTAAAACAAACATTCATACAGATTGAGGCATGAACAACAATAACTTAATGCACTCCTTGGCCAACTTATCAAGAGAAATAATGACAAGAGTGAAAACATACAATCCATCTGTAACTTGCAAAATGCATGCTTTCATAAGGAAACAACCTATATACCACTAACATCGCTTTTCTGACCCAAAGATAATGAAGTAAACAGATAAGAGTGACAAAGTGGAGACAAAGCAGAAGGTATTTTGTCAGGACAGAGGAATCATCTTGCATAATCAAAAGGATATAAATGTGGCCTTCTCTTCTAATCCTCCATCCTAGTAATGTAACAGAAACTGCAATTATCAAGATAAAAGAAAAATTTTAACTACACATTTGCAAGCAAAGACAGGAAAACCATTCCAAATAAAAATTAGGGATCATGTGGGTTATTATACTATCCTGTAAGTCTATATGCAAGCTGTAATAAGACAAAAGAAAGAAATTATTATAGAAAATTCTCATGAGGATCACATCTACTTCAGCGACCATAGGGAAAAATTGTCTCCAGAAAAACATCCCTATGAGGACTGCACAAGGAATAGGAATTAAAAAAATAAAAACTGGAAGAATAGACAAGAGATCTCAAGAGTTGAAATGGCTTTCAAGACCAAGTATCCTGGAGGAAAGGCTGCAGATAAAACTCCCCTAAAACGTATATATATGTGATAAACACAATCATCCAAATTTGTAAAGATACCAAAGAGAAAAAGGAAACAATGAACTTCTACATATGAGCCAACTCCAATGAAGATGAGAAAATATCCAACAAGAACTGAAAATAGTATAGAATAGTAGAGGTAGGGGTAGAACACACTGTTCTGAGGAGTCATCGCAAAATTAAGGACAGGTTCAGATGACTAAATCTAGTCAATGTACCGGTAAATGTGTTAAAATGAGCAGAGGGTAAAAATAAAAATGTTCCATTCATGGGTATAATACAAAGCATATCAAGTGGATATAACATGTCAATATCACAAAACAATTTACGAAAGTGACATACAATAGTATTCAAAGGAGACATGGCTTGGCAGATAAAGGTACAAACAAGATTCTTCTCAATTATGATAAATTTCTGTTGCTAAATGACAGAGAAAATAAATATCAGAAAACATATATTTCAAAGAAAGCAATATCTGCCAACAAAAAATATTCCATTATATCTGTTAATTAAACTGAGGAAAACTATGGAGAGAAGAGCTTACATAAAATTACGATAGCAAGAGCTAACATCACATAACATATTAGAGACATACAAAGTCAGTCAATTCTCATTACATTCATAATGGTTCTCATGAGAAACACAAAATCTATCATCACATGCCTCAGGAGCTTTAGTATTTTTAACAAACTAAACCTGCAGATATTACAAAATCGCAAGACTAAAAATATGTCATACATAATGAAAAAATATTTTAGCTAAGACAATTTATGTATATAAATGCACAAGAAGTGGCATTATGGACCACACAGCATGGTGTTGATGATACAAAAATGTTGCAAACATTCAAATGGATAACTGATATCAAACTACTATTCTTCCTCCTGAATGGGTGGCCAATAAAGGCGTTGAGTGAAGTTAATGCTCAAGATAAAGAGATGGGTCAATCTGCATCAATGTAGATAGCTAACAATAATCTGGTTTTGGAGGATCTCTAACACTAATTAAGAACTCAAAAGTACTGGTATACTGTATTTACCTGCTGAGAGAGTAGGGATGGTTGCAACTGCAATTGAGGTTGCTGAGTAACAACAGTAACATGCTTTGCAGGTGAGGCCAAACCTTGATAGGTTGCAGGTGGGGGAGGACACAATATGGAAGGAACAAGCTGAGGCTGAAAAGCCGTAGCTTCTCCTCGACTGGTGCCACTGTAGCCTCTTCCACTGCGGCTTCCTTGGTACAAACCATACTGAAAGAATGCCAAAACAGCAATACAGTATTTTGATAAAGAAATCCTGCTTTGTACGGCAAAATGAAGAGAACTTATCACAAAACAATGGAAGTGACTCAATATTGTTTTGTTACAGTCTGTAGCCACATTCTCGGTTATAAATATGTATCTTAATACTATATAAATGGGGGGGGGGTCCTCGAATTACGACAGGGTTCCGATCCTGATAGCTGTTGTACCCCAGTTTTCATCGTAAGTCGGATAACCCCTAAATACAAACCTAAAACACAGATACATAATTTAAGTTCTTAATCTATAACTAAAATATAAAAGTACTCTATACAGTACTGCTTACTTTTACTACTGTGGTTGGCTTGCATCATTAGCCTCATATCCAACTTAGGGTCGAACGGCTTAACACCAGTGAAAGAGGACAAGAACAATAATAAGACATACAAGTGGGAAGTGGGTGACTTCTTTTTCCCACCTTTCACATTTTCACAGCATTAAAAAATCCTTTTGTTTTTTCCTGAATCAACAGGAGGCTCACTGGGATGCGCCGTTGATGCTGGTCATCCAGCCAAAGCACTAATAACTCCATTTAAATCATGTTGATAGAATATAGTCATAGCGAATGACCACGATAAACAATATGACATACGAGAGTGAAGGGAGCAATGGTTGCTCTTCCCCTTCTCAGTCTAATGCTGTGTGACGACACAGCCAACCTCAACAAACTTTTTCACAGATTGTATTTATGGCTATGTATTTGGTAATTTTGTAAATTTATTGAGTCCAATTCCTTCAAATAACCAATACATACAAAAATAAATAAATAAAACCATTAACTCGATATAGTGTGTATATGTATACAACAATGCCGTGTGATGGTGAATTCTAAAGGCCAACCTCAATAAACTTTCTTACATAGATATCATTTACGGCTATGTATTTGGTAAGTTTGTAAATAAATTAAATATAATTTCTTCAAATAACCAAATACGGAAGCAAGTAAATAAATAAAACCAATAATTTGACATATACTTATACAACAATGCCGTGTGACGACATATTCAAAGGCTAACCTCAACAAACCTTTTTGCATAAAGATCGTATTTACAGCTATGTACAGTACATATAACATGTATTATATTTCATGTTTTTAGGGCCTAAAAAATTTTAAAATGAATATCTATTGTGACCAGGAATGGATTAATTGAATTTTCATGCTTTTCAATGGGAAAAATAAATCCAACCCTAGAACAGGTTTTGGGAACGGATTACGTTCGTGAGTTGGGATCACCATTGTATTTGGAACTTTTATAAATAAATTAAAGCCAATTCCTTCAAATACCCAAATACATAAATATATAAATAAATAAAATCATTAATATGCTATATACGTATACAACAATGCCGTGTGACGACGTAATCCTAAGGCCAATTTCAACAAACTATGGTAATTTGGTAATTTTAATGATAATTTATATCTAATTCCTTCAAATAACCAAATACATAAAGAAATAAATAAATAAAACAATTAACTTGATATATACGGGAATTGTAATGAAAACTATATTATTGTTTACAAGAGTCTACCTAAAAAAATATCTAAATTCTACTACTCAATAATACATATTAAAATATGGCTGAAGTGTTTCGTACTCAGAGAAAATCATATCTGCAATTCATATTACAATTACAATGCTCCCTCGTTTATCGCAGGGGTTCGGTTCCGGGATCAGCCGTGAAAGGTGAAAATCTGCAAAGTAGGCGCACCATATTTATTACAGGTATTTTACATTTATTTTTACCTTTACTGTATAAGACCTCCCTGTACTGTTAACACCTCACCTTTTACTTTATTAATAACAGCGAGCAAGCGTAAATTTATATGAAGATGATATAATTATGAGCACTGAAAAAAAGCATTGAGAACAAACAGCAAACAAACTTTCGATAAAATATCATCAGGGAAATAGGTGTAGAAAATATATATATTTCCTCTAAGTTTCCCATGTCCAGTACGATATACGTTTTCTTTGTAACGAATTGTATAGTTTTCTTTTTGTCTCAGCTGACTTTGTTTACATTAAGATTTCGTGCAGCATGGTCGATATGTAAAGATAGAATAATGTTTAGAACCAAGAAATATTAATAATACTATAATTTTGAAAATTAGATAAACCCCAAATAGGGTGAGTAAATAAATATTTTATGAGTAAGATTTTGTGCCTGAATAGTGATAAGCATCAGGTGATACAAAAGCGGCAAAACGTTTTTAGTCAGAGGTTTGTTCTCCCGCATCCTCCTCCTCTTCTACCGCTTAAAGCGATCGAATATTTTGAAGAGAATTGAAAAAAAGCATTAAGAACAAACAGCAAACAAACTTGCGATATAATATTAACAGGGAAATAGCATGCGAGGGTGTATAAGCTGATATGGAAGCGCCAAAACGTTTGCAGATAGAGATTAGTACTCCCGCATCCTCCTCCTCTTCTACCGCTTAATGCGATCGAATATTATGAAAAGAATTGAAAAAAAATTAAAAACAAACAGTAAACAAACTTTCGATATAATATTGTCAGGGAAATAGCGAGTAGAGAATATGCTTACAGTACAGTATTTCAATTGAGTTTCCCATGTACAGTACGAAATACGTTTTCTTTGTAACGAATTGTAGTTTTCTTTTTATTTCAGCTGACTTTGCTTACGTTAAGATTTCGTGCAGCATGGTCGATATGTAAAGAAGATAGAATAATGTTTAGAACAAGGGAATATTAATAATACTATAATTTTGAAAATTAGATAAACCTCAAATAGGGTGAGCAAATAAATATTTTTTGAGGAAGATATTGTGCCTGAAGAGTGATAAGCATCAGCTGATACGGAAGTAGCAAAACATGTTGATTAGAGGCTCGTTCTCCCGCATCCTCCTCCTCTTCTACCACTTAATGCGATCGAATATTATGAAGAGAATTGAAAAAAAGCATTAAGAACAAACAGCAAACAAACTTGCGATATAACATCGTCAGGGAAATACCATGCGAGGGTGTATCAGCTGCTATGGACGCGCCAAAACGTTTGCAGATAGAGGTTCGTTCTCTAGCATCCTCCTCCTCTTCTACCGCTTAATGTGATTGAATATTATGAAGAGAATTGAAAAAAGAATTAAGAACAAACAGCAAACAAACTTTCGATATAATATCATCAGGGAAATAGCATGCGAGGGTGTATCAGCTGATACGGAAGAGCCAAAACATTTGCAGATAGAGGTTCGTTCTCCAGCATCCTCCTCCTCTTCTACCGCTTAATGCGATTGAATATTATGAAGAAAATTTAAAAAGAACAGTAAGAACAAACAGCAAACAAACTTTCGATATAATATCGTCAGGGAAATAGCGCGTAGAGAAAATATATACAGTATTTCATTTGCGTTTCCCGTGTACAGTACAATATACATTTTCTTTGTAACGAATTATATAGCTTTCTTTTTATTTCAGCTGACTTTGTTTACGTTAAGATTAAATGCAGCATGGTCAATATGTAAAGAAGATAGAACAATGTTTAGAACAAAGGACTATTAAATATACTATAATCTTGAAAATTAGATAAACCCCAAATAGGGTGAGTAAAAAAAATTTTATGAGTAAGATATTGTGCCTGAAGAGTGATAAGCATGAGCTGATACGGAAGGGGCAAGAAGTTTTGGTTAGAGGTTCGTTCTCCCGCAACATCCTCCTCTTCTACCGCTTAATGCGATCGAATATTATGAAGAGAATAGAAAAAAAGCATGAAGAACAAACAGCAAATAAACCTGCGATATAATATCGTCAGGGAAATAGCGTGCGAGGATGCATCAGCTGATACGAAGGCGGCAAAACGTTTGCATCCTCGTGCTCAAAATTAGCATATACCAAGAAAATCTGCGATATAAAATACATATGCTCGCCAAAAAAGTCCGCGAAGCACTGAATTCGTGATATAGCAAGGGATTACTGTATTCAATTATAATTAAATTGCTATTTGGAAATAAATATTCTTACCACATCTAGAAAAGCATATTACAATGATACAAGTAAAAAAATTATGTTGTATTCTCTGAAAAAATACTTGCAAAATGTCTATTGTACAATATGAGATAAATATTAAGGTTGATGGATCGTTAATACATGGCTTTTTATATACAGAAAGTATATATATATATATATATATATATATATATATATATATATATATATATATATATATATATATATATATATATATATATATATATATATATATATATATATATATATATATATATATATATATATATATATATATATATATATATATATATATATATATATATATATATATATATATATATATATATATATATATATATATATATATATATATATATATATATATATATATATATATATATATATATATATATATATATATATATATATATATATATATATATATATATATATATATATATATATATATATATATATATATATATATATATATATATATATATATATATATATATATATATATATATATATATATATATATATATATATATATATATATATATATATATATTATATAAATCCAACTTCAATGTATCCTAAATCTTGTTTGACTATACGCACCTGATTAGTGATCTGATTATTAAAGGTAAGCGTCACAGAACCATTAGTAGAATGGACGTAATTAGGCATGAGGGAAGGAGGAATCGCCTGTGCTTGTGACACTGCCGCAGCTGTTGCATATGGTGGAGCTGGTCGGCGACATACTTCCATCATCTGCAGTAATACAAAAAAATTAAAAGATCTTTTAAAGAACAAAATAAATTTGGTACATTCAAAGCGATGTACAAGTACTGATATTAAGAACATTATCTAATATAAAAAAGAATGCACAATGCCTTAAAAGATTACTTATATAATAACTTAAAAGGAATATGGCTCGATAATCCATACAGAACATGCCCTACACAGTGCTAGCGTATCATAACACGCAATAATAAAAATAGCTATATTAGAGAACATGTTAAATATGTATAAATGCATAATACAAAATCAGATTTATAATTGCTGTAAAACCTAGAATTATCAAATGCTACCTCTACGATAAACGTAGAATCAGTAGCTCAGTTATAGGTCTACTTAGGAGGATCTCACGAGGGTCATCCGTATCAACTAAATTACAAGACGTGCATAACAAATAGAAAACCTGAAGACTTTCCTATACCTAAAATGAGAGATAAAGCCTGTCTTCAAAAAAGCAGACATCAATTACTTGAGTAAGCAATAAACATCATATAGCACACGTATATACTTCAGATGAACGACAAAGTAATTTTGTGCGTTTTTACCTGCATGGAGCTCTTCACATTTGAACAATGAGGATAATCCAACAGATGATGAAGGACGACAAAACTGTGCTGAAGAGCTTCCCCCGGACTAATTCTGCGTTCTTGGTCCATGGTCAACATGCGCTTCAATAAATCGATGAACTCTCGTCTATCGGCCTTTTCGGCTAGTAACTCTCCGCCTTCTAATTCTGTAGGAACATTCACTTGCCCCATGTCGTCTAGGCAGTTGAAAATGTACTTTCGAGCCTCTTTACTCTTAATTCCCGTCTCCCCTTCATGTTCTTCTGGAGTCTGTGAAATGTTATCAGATTGGCGATCGGAATAATCAATAAATGTGGTACAGTTAAGTCTGTGATATTTGACTCCTATACTTACCACAATATGAAAATATAATGAAAATTCACAATGATATATAAACTAATATATTTGACTTAAAAAGCAAAAGCTTTGATTAAATTGATCAGTTAAAACTTCTTCAGTTGCACTGAGTTAGTGTTAACAAAAGATTTTGCTCTTTACATCAAATATATATCAGTACATATAACTGTGAACTTTTATTTTCATATTAAGAATTTAAGTCATGGTAGAGTTTCTTTTAATAATGCTAAAAATACAAAGAAAATGATGTAGAATGATGATAAAAAGTTAAATGAAATTTGAGGAGAAAAATAAACAAACAATTCAATAATAGCATTATCAGAGGCATTTTTCTCTCTCTCTCTCTCTCTCTCTTTCTATATATAATATATATATATATATATATATATATATATATATATATATATATATATTATAAAAGGATTACATTTACCTTTAAACGCCAAAAAGGATAAGTCGACTCATTATCACGGTAAAAAAACTTTGTAGTCTTAGTGGCACTGTTTAACATGTGTTCTGCTGGAATTCCTTGAGTTTGGCTGATGTACCGGATCTGAGAAAAAAATAAAACTTTATATCCAATACTGAATGGTGCATTATCATACAATTCACCATGAATAACGTATCAAATACACATTAATGATGGAGGAAATAAAAGACAATAGTAATTAAGTGGATATATTAAACAGAAATCTTTTCAAAAGAGAAATATTATCATCAAATCATACTTCATAACTGCTCTGTGCAACACATTAAGAACCTACCTGGTCATATTCAGAAGAGCCAGGATACAAAGGCCATCCTAAGAAAAGTTCTGCAATGACACATCCCAATGACCACATATCTATAGCTTCAGAGAATGGCAGTCCCAAAATAATTTCAGGGGCCCTGTAATAACGCGACTGCAGGTACGTATTGCAAACAACTTTGCTGACGTGCGATGCACTACCAAAGTCAATGACTTTGACACGATAAGGTTGTCTGACCGGGTCTACTAACATAATGTTTTCTGGCTTCAAGTCAGCATGAATTAGGCCAAGTTGCTGAAAGAAGTTTAATATTGTCATATATATATATATATATATATATATATATATATATATATATATATATATATATAATACAAAAAAAAAAATTTGTTCTCTCTCTCTCTCTATATATATATATATATATATATATATATATATATATATATATATATATATATATATATATATATATATATATATATATCACAAACTTTGATACCAAGTTCAAATTCCAAAGATATTTAATGAATAAAGCTTTCACTAAACTTTCCAATACCATGATCATATATATATCATTAAAAACCCAGTGAGTAAGGACAGTAACAACGCAGACAAAAGCAGTTACTCTCATCTTACCTTAAGTTTAAGAAGAGCAGTTAAAACTTGTTGAAGAATGGGTCTGATAAACTTAAGAGGCAATGGCGAGAACTTATTTTGTTTGAGAAAATCATACAAGTTCTGTTCAAGCATCTCAAAGACCAAACATGTATGATTTTTGTGTTGAAAACACTCAAACGCTCTCACAAAATTATATTCGTCAGCATTCTCTTGGCTAAGTCTCGTTAAGATTCCAACCTGCACAAACACAATATTTTAAGTCATTGTTAAGCGCATCTTTTTATTAACAATAGAAAGCAATAATGCCAAAAATGCATGAAAAGCATAGCTTAAAAGATCAAATATAGGCATCCACATATGTTTTAGAGGTGTCTCTAGGCAACGGAAGTCAATAACCTTAATAAGAGAAAGATCTCTAAATCCCACTTTATTTCTAGAAGTCTGAGAAAAAATTCACAATCATACCTAAAGTACTATAAATTGCAATTAAAGGGGATAGGGGAGGACAATCTCTTCATCCCTGGTACTTTTATGCCACTTAACATAAAGCACTGCTATCTAAAGTCTCTTGCCAGAGTTGTGGCTACCCTGATGCCTCAGCAATATACGTGCTTTATTTGAAAAGAAATAGAAAAAAATAAAAATTGCTTACCTCAATCTGTCCTTGCCTGGCATATGACGGATGATTCTTAAGGATTTTAATGGCCACAATATCATTGGTGCCTTTCTTCCAGCACTTGACCACCTGACCAAAAGTGCCACGACCCAAGAACTCCAGCACCTCATACTGGGCTGTGAGTGAGTACAGCACCTCATGCTGAACCAACTGCAATGAAAAATAAATTAATATTTCTAACAAGAAAATGAAAGCATAAAACTGAGAATACCATTTTAGGCACAAATATTGAATACATAACTCGCTAGCTATATTGTCATCACAAAAACGCACACATAAACCACTAAGTAAAGAAATAAATTCCCATGATTTTCTTATTAGAAAAATATTTATAAAGCTGCATACTTGATAGTCTCCATCAGCTTGGGCAGAATTTGTGCCCTTGGTGGTATTGTGGGGCCCACCACCAAGGGCCACCTTTCCGTGGGCCACCGTTTTGGCTGTTGTGGCTGGGCCGCCTCCCAAGGGGGCGCCCACCTTCACACTCTCAACACCTGAACTTCCTCCACTACTTCCATTGTGGTCAAAGCACTTGCGCTATAAAAAAAGAAGAACCATTTTACTACAAAACTTTCAACTGCTTTTTCGACCATTCATATAATTTTCTTCTATAAATGCAATACGTATTATATTCTTATATCAATTAAGTTCATATATACTGTACATAATAAATTTTGAAATACAGTACTCATAATCTATACAGTATAGCAAATATAATCAAATTAGAATTAAGGAGTTACTACATTAGAACATATACATACCTTTGCTGAGCACTTCTGATAAGGATCTACGAGCTTGATGGTGGATGTACGCTGCTGTTGTACGGGTTGCTGGCTTTGCTGGTACTGGTAAGTGGCTCCCGAGCCTCCTCCTAATAAAGATAAATTACATTAATCAACAAAATATTGCTAAATAACGAAATCCAAGCATTAAGAGATATATAACAGGCTTCCTTGAGGTACTTTACTGATATGAAACATCTACAGAGCTTTGTTTTCCCAATTAACAGTCTTCATTTTGCTTTTAAATCCACTTCACTTCCAAGAGTTATCAAAGTTCTGAAGTTACACCTCAGCCACTATACCAAACTAAAGAGTAAACATCAAAATTAATACAAGGCTCATGCAA
>JAXCGZ010020141.1:2500-21547 GCA_037179515.1 Halocaridina rubra
TGTGCAAAACTGTAAAGATAGTGGAAAACATAAGTGTTCAGTTGAGGATTATTAGTTTACATCAAACAATTTTAATGAATTCCTGTTTTGGTGGTGAGAGAGAGTTATTACATGGTTATCTTGGTGGAGGGTATTGACTGATGATATTTAGTAGACTGTTCATGTAGTTTTGTTGCTAGTCTGATTATGGAGCTAGCAACATGAAGGGCATTTGGATCTTCGCTGGATGTTGCAGGGGCACCAGTTTTCCGTCAAATTTCTGAAAAGGAATCACATTCGAGGATGTAGTGGAGCAGTGGATGTGGTGAGGCTACTTGGCAGAAGATGCATTCCCTGATGATATCATTCACTATTCGCCAGGTGCACTTGTACCCGAGTCTCAGACGGTACACATTAACTGCCGTGTTTCGTCGAAGGTTCTAAGGCAGGGTGATTCGCTGAAGATCAGTGGTGGCTTTGTACCACCAGGTGGAAGGGGAGCCAATGTCTGTGCACAGGTTGTGTTTAGTTATTAAGACATTAAGGAGTGACTTGGTGGCTTTGTTTTTTATCTGTTGAATCCCAGGAGGCAGGGATATTTGGATTTCTGCTCTAAAAGTGACTTGTTTGGCGGCTTGATCGGCTTCCTCATTTCCCTTGATGCCGATGTGGCTGGGAATCCAGGCAAGAGTGATGGTTTTTCCAAGGCTGGTTGTCCTGTGGTAGTGGCTGAGGATGGTGGTGATGATACGTACATTGTCTCTGAGGAGCGACTTCTTGATGGCCTGTAAGGCGCCTTTAGAGTCAGAGAGACTTAGGGCATGGTTAGCTCCTTACTGGATGAAGAAGTCGAGGGCGTTGGCTATGGCAACAAGCTCAGTTTGGAGCGATGAGCAGGAGTTTGACAGTCTCCAGGATAGGACGTGGTTTCCAGTGGTGAAGGCGGCGGTTGAGGCTCCAGTTTCTTGATTTACTGAACTGTCAGTGTAGTAGACTTGAGAGTTCAGCCTGCTCCAGCTCAGAATTTTGTCCTTGTATATGTTTTTAAGGAAAAGCTGGTTTACCAAGCATTTGGGGTTGTCAGGGAGCTCGATCTTTATGTCGAGTGGTTGGTCATTCCATGGGGGTGAGCATCGGTATTCAGAAAGCAGAGTGTCATGTATCTTGGCTAGGATGCTCTCCCTAACTGGCAGTGCTTGCAGGCTAGCACAGACCTTGGCTGCCCAGGTTTTAGGATGGTGGTCGGGGTGGCGATTGAGGGCTAGATGGAGATTTGTGCCAGTGAGGCAGTTATGTTGGGCAGTGGTGGTTTTGGCCACAAAGAGGGTCAGTCTTTGCTGAGCTGTGAATTTGAGTGGCATGAGTCCCGATTCCATCTGGGTGTTTTCTCTCTTGGTCCACATGGGGGCTCCTAGCATGGTACGCATGGTGTTGTTTTGTATGACTTCTATCTTGTCCCACTGTTGGTCTTTTAGTAGCCAGAGTGTGGGACAAGCATAATCTCTGAGGCTGTGTTGGGGGAATGGAGAGTGTTGTTAAGATTCTGTTTTACTAAGGGGTCTCAAAGTACTGAGCTCGGTTAAGAGCTCACAAACAGACAGGACAGATATTTGTACTTGGACACCCCACCCGTATACCACTATTCGGTTAAATGAAACTCAGAATTCAACTTTCTTTTAATTTTGGAAATGCAATGACATTAAAAGAATTGAATTAAATTTCTTAAATTAAACTTTATGAAATGCTGCCTCGAATCCCGGAGGTGGTGAGCACGATTTCGTTTCCCAGCACCACGGCTGTATGCCAAGACTTTGGCCTCAACTCGATGATTACCTCTGTCACACAGGCAGAGTAGAATAGAGGACACTGCAATTGCAGAAACAGAAATGACACACAGTTAATAATGGGAAACTGAAAGCATGAACACACATATAATGAGTTTGCAATATTATTCTACTGGATGAAAATATATTGGTTATTCACAGCTAACCAGAAATATTTATGCTACCAAAATAGCATACAAAACTATTGCTTTTTTGTTGGTATTAAAGGACAACAATTATTCATAATAAATGAAGAATAAGCAAGACAAATACAGTACTGTATGTATTCCTTAAATTCTGGGCAACCACAAAAGTTGCAATGCTTATTACTGATTTGCAATTAATATGGTAAGAAACTCTATTTATGATAAAGGAAGAATCTACGAGATAAATACAGTATTCATTCACTTTTGGTTATCAAGAATTGTTTGCAAGGACATAGGGGGGTGGCAAAACCACCTTTTGATGTATTTGCATCTTATAACTCAAAACACTTTATCCCCAACATATGAAGAATTAGCAAGATAAATACAGTATTCGTTCATTAGATTGTGGTTAACAGGACATATTTGCAAAGCCAACAGGGTAAAATTACCTTTTAATTATTTGCAGTTTAACACGTTAGTTAAATGATTAATTATTTGCAGTTTATATAGCAAATAGCATTATTCACAAGTTTTTGACGTAAAACACTTTATTTACGATGATAGAAAGGGGTGAAATGAAATTAGAATTTATTAGGAGAAGGGATAGATTTTTACGGGCTCATAACCAGTCTTCAGAGGATAAGATTTTCGTTTATCACATTCAGTGAAAAGAAACTTCTTAGCAATGTATATCAGCTGTAATTTCCAGGTTAAGGAATTAACTTTGGCAAGTGAGATTCCAGATAGGTAATCTACAAAATTTCGTTTGTATGGGAATGGTATCTGAGAAAAAATTCGTAGGATTTAACCAGTAACGAATGTAACTAATTCTCGAAAAAGCAATTTGCTTGACCCACGAGCTTTACCATACACTATCCCTCACCTTGTTTGTGCCAGATGAATTCCTGTGAAGATGCCACGTAAATAAGGTTTGAAATAAACTTGAGTGCTGAGGCGACATGCTGCCTCTGGGAGGTTTGGCCGCCAAATGAGGACGCTTCAATGTCCCTCCTGGTGACGTCATCTGTAGGATATGGTTCTAGAGCAGTAACTGGCTCTTATATCATTTAAGGACTACTTTAGTGGTGGTCCCTGGCAGGCAATTATAGCAGAGATGCAAGGGAGAGACAGTATTTTTATGTGCAAGAAGTGGAAGCAAATAAAATAAAACGAGAATAATGATGGAAAGTTAAGTTACTGGTAAACAATCTCTAGAACGTTTGCGTTGTAGAAGACGGAATTTAAGTACTCAAATAATAAAGAAGCTACTGATATATATCTAGACAGGCTAATGACATAACAGCAAGGTCAAATTTATAACAAAATTATCAGCAAGAACAATTTTTATAATAGTTTATTAGCAAGAGCTATCTTATCATAAGAAAATTGTAAAGAAAATGTATCTGATAGGTTCACTGAAAAGATGGAATGGTAAGAGCAGCCTTTATATCGGGACTCTGTTTCTACACGTACAAGAATAGTAAATAAGGTATATTTAAAATTAGCTATAAGCTAAGATATAACTTTCAATAATCATAATCGGCAAAAGTCAAGAAGTGGGAATTATTTTTAGTTAGAAAAATGACAGTTAAGTTACTAAATTAACTTATAAGGCATCTAACAGCCTCTGGTGACATTGAGCAAAACACTCTGTCACAAGCTGCATATGGCTTGTACATAGAAGCTTCTGAGGACATTAAATGATGCACCATCGTAGAGGCCCGACATCCTACGAAGGACCACTTGTTGCTAGCTGCATTTGTCGTGCAAGTGTTGAATTTCAGGTCCAAAGGTTAGTTTGCCATCGATGATTACACCCAGGTATTGGTGCTTGGTAACCCAGTCCACAGGCTCATTCCCTATGACCAGATTAGTGTCTGGTCTCCACTGGTTAATGGGAAGAGCCTTGGTTTTGCAGGCATTGATTCTAACTCCGAGGGAGATGGAGGCTTGGTGAATCTTGGCGAGGCAGCGCTGTGTCTTGTTAGAGCTTTTGTCACCTATTGTGGCAAGGGCAAAGTCATTCGCATAATTGAAGAGTTTGGCTCCATGTGGTCGTGCGATGTCCATGAGTTTTTCAATGAGACAATTAAAGAGGAAGGGGCTAAGGATTCCATCTTGGGGGGTCCCATTTTCGTGGTATTTGTAGGTGGAGTAGTGCCCATCTACTTTGACTCATGCACTACGGTTTTGTAGACTCTGCTTGATCCATAAGAGAAGATTACCTTTGATCTGCTTTGCAACGAGAGTTGAGAGTATCACTGGCACATTGGCTAGTTCAAAGTCCTTCTCTAGGTCTAGAAAAACGATGTATCCACGGCAGTTGTTGATAAATGATAGCATGGAGGCTATGCATTCTGAGGTGCCTAAGCCAAGCTGGTAGGCAAACATGCTTTCTGGGAAGGGTGGGCTTTTCCAGCAGACTCTGTTAAGTACCATCTTATCTGCCGTCTTGCTCAGGCAGCTTAGGAGGGAGATAGGACGAGGGTTGCCAGGGTCCTGTGGTTTTGGGATGGACTGAATGTCTGCTCTGTTCCATGAGGCTGGTCTGATTCTGCGTGTGTATGTTGAATTGATCAGAGAGAGCAAAGCAAGCTCCCCATGGGGCCCTATATTTTGAATCATTGTGTATGTGATTCTATTAACACCTGGGGCTGTGTTCATAGAGCTTTTGCTTACTCTTAATAGCTCAGTCAGAGAGAATGGGGCATCTGTTTCGTCTTCAGTGCTGATGGCCACTTCTATTTCTTCCCATCTTGTTGTGGTGAGGTCCTGAAGAGTTATTCTTGTGGCGATGGGGAGCTGGTTGGAGCTTGCTCTATCCGCGAATTTGACAGAGAGTTCTTCTGCTGCCCTGCTAGGATCCCTGTGGGGGATGATTTTAGGAGGTTTACCTTTAGCATAGGAGTTAATGCTCCTCCACATCTGGCCCACAGAGGTGTGAGCATCTAGGGTGGAACACCATTCTAGCCATATTTTCCTCTTAATGTTGCATGTCTCTTCATGGACATATTCTTTGACTGCCTGGAGAGTGCGGTAGGAGTCTTCAGTGCGACGATTCCTGTGCATTTTCCGGATGACGTCGAGCCGGTGATTGAGTTCTTTAACTCTGTCATGGTAGTACCATCTGTCCCGATGAGTGGTGTGTTGTGGTTTACAGAGGGGGATGGAGGAGTTTGCTGCAGCTTGCAGGGCATTGACTAGCTCAGCCTCTGCTTGGTCAATGTCTTCGGATGGTGTGTAGGCTGAAAACCAATTGCTGAGGTGCTCCTGGAAACCGCCCCAGTCGACCTTCTTGAAATTCCATCGAGGGGGAGGAGCAGGGATTTGGAAGATTTCAGGAATTGGCAGTGTGAGATGGATCCTGTAGTGGTCGCTTGTGACCAGGGGATGAACTCTCCATATGGTGTCTTGCCTTAGGGAGTTGGAGACAAAGGTGAGGTCCAGTATTCCACCTCTGTCATGAGTTGGCTCATGATTGTTGAGAAGGGAGACGTCTTCTTGGTCGTTTAGCAGGCTCATGATGTGTCTGCCTGCAGCACAGGGGCACTCATACCTGAATCTTGGATGGTGCGCGTTGGAGTCGCCTCATATTACCAAGTCAAGATAACTGGCTAGCCAGAAGAGGGTAGTCAGATCTAAGCCACCATCGTGTTGTCTGTAAATGTTGTACAGATCTATGCAGCTGCCCTGAAGTTTGATGTTAACAGCGAGGACGTGGACATCTTCGCTGCAGTAGACTGGTTGGGTTATTTCCTTGGCTAACAGGTTTTTCCTGATGAAGGTGGTGCGGCCTTTGTTCTCCATGGAGACCAGTGCTGGTAGAATCCTTTGTATCCTGAGATTTTTGGAGTGTTTTGCTCTGTGCACAGGGTTTCTTGAACCATGATGACATCTATGTTGTCAGCCTTGGCAATGCCTTCAAGATGTTATACCTTGTGTCTGAGACCCTGGGCGTTCCAGTGTAGGATCCCGAGATTAGACATCTTGATGATTTAAGGAGGTGGAGGTGATAGGAGTGGTGGTTTATTGAGGTTGGTAGTGGGTTCTGGAGACAAGGGCTTGGGTGACGACGGAATGGGCTACTTCGATGACTTGATTGTAGGCATCTTGAGGAGAGGCTTCATATTTAAACAGAAAATTAAGGATTTAGAAGCAATGGTTATAAGCCTTGATGATAAATTTGGAATATGGATAGAGAAATGAAAGAGAATGAAACACTCAGAGAGGAAATAAGATCTTTGGAGGAAACAAATAAAGCACAAGGGCAGGAGAGAAAAGAACTAGAAAAACAAATAAAGAAGCTGGAAGGGGAAAAGAGTGAACTAGAAACCTGAATTTCTAAACAAGAAGAAAACAACAAACAGTTGAATGACAACCTAAATGAATTAGATGTTAGTACACTGCTCTCTTCTGAGAGAGACGAGATTGCAGCTTGGAATGTCCAGATTAAGGAAAACATTGAACAGTTTAGAAAAAAGTTTCAGGAGCTGAATATGGAACATGATGCCATGAAAACTTCCTTTGCTGATGCACTAAAGGGGAATGTGGCAGTTAAAGAGGCTGTAAAGGTGGTGGCACTGGAAAACATACAAACAGTTGACTATAAAGAGACAGTAACTGAAAAAATGAAAGACGTTGTGATTTTTTTTTTATTGATGTTCTCCCATGAGGGTGAGCGGACATTCCCTTGTGGCCCGCAGGTGGAGTAAGATTTTGTTGATTGTAGGTGGTACAACGTTGTGATGGAAAGGGCAAACCTATTGATTAAAGAGGCACTTGATAATGATAAGACAGTGGTAATCTCAGGCATAAGCGAATCCCAGGAGCCAACATGGCAAGGGAGACTTGAAGAAAATAAAGCTAGGGTTGTAGACCTGATATGAAAGCTTGGAGTAGTTTGTGGTCCTGAGGATATTGTAAACATTAACCAACTAGGCAAATATTCAAGGGAAGGAAAGCAGAGACCAACAAAAGTAACCTTTGAGAGAGGGGAAACATGTAGATAAATATTTATGAGAAAAAAAAGTATAAAAGACCTTCAAGAATTCAAAGAAGTGTTCATTAGACAATACAGAACACAAGAAGAGATGGGGAAGATAAAAAACTTGTTGCAAGAGGCAAGAAAGTTAAATGAGGAAAGAAATGAAGACGAGAAAAAAAAATTTCATTTTAGAGCTCTTCCAGACAAAGGGTAGATAAAGAAAATAATGACAGAAGACCATTGAATGGGGCTGCATTATTATTGTTATACATAAATGCTGATGGATTAGCTGGTAAGGCAGTAGAATTAAAAGATAGGATTCACAACAGTAAGGCAGATATAGTAGCAATTACAGAAACTAAGTTGAGTGAGGACATAAACAGTGTCACAATTTTTCTTAAGGGCTTCAGAATATTAAGGGTTGAAAGATCTGAGAGGACTGGTGGAGGGATAGCACTGCTCATAAGTAAAAGGATTCATGTTGAAGAAATAAACTTGGCTATAGAAATTGAGTTCAAGGAATTTCTTGTTGCTCGCATAAATACTGGGTCAGAGAGCATTATAATAACTGCTTTATATTACCCACTGAGGAACCAAGATAGGCTAGAATTTTATAAGGAAAGTCATATATGTGCTATTGAAGTCATAAACTCAGTTGTTAACATGGCACGGGAGAGAAAATGTAGGATTTTGATTATGGGAGATTTTAATCATAAAGAGATAGATTGGATAAATCTTGACCCACACAGTGGTGAGGATTCATTCGGGGCAATATTCCTAGATTGCATACAGGGGAATTTCCTACACCAACATGTAATGGAACCAACGATGGCCAGGGGTGGGGAGGAGCCATCACTGCTTGATCTAGTATTCACAGATAATGTGTTTGATATTGAAAAAAATGAGTATGAAGCACCAATTGGAAAGAGTGACTACTGTGTGTTGTTAATGGAGTATATTATTGAAGATATTCTGCCTGAGACTAGAGACACTGAGGACATGAGGAGGAACTATCCAAAAGGAGATTACATCAAAATGAATGAGCTTTTTGCAGTTATTGACTGGCGAACCTTATTTTACAACAAATCTGTACAAGATATGCATGACATCTTTTGTGAGAAATATGGGATGATAGTAAATTGCTGCATACCTGTCATCAAAGTAGGTGTAATTCATGCCAGAGAGAAATGGTTCGATAATGAGTGTAAAAGAGCTAAGGAGTGGAGAGACAAATGCTGGAAAAGGTATCGAAGGAGAAAAAACATAAATGCCTGACAAACCTACAAAAGTGCAAGAAATAATTACCTAAGTAAAAGAACCGAGGCAAAAAGAGACTATGAGAGGGACATCACCAGGAAGGTTAAAGAAAATCCCAAGTTTTTCCACAGCTTTATCAGAGGAAAACTGAAGGTAAAAGAACAGGTTTTAAGGCTTAAGAGAGCAGATGGAAGCATCACTGAGATGGATTAAGAGATCTGCAATGAATTGAACAAGGAGTTTCAGTCAATATTTACTGTAGAAAATACCCCACCCACTCAGATTGCAGGGATAGAACCTCAAGGGCCGGTATTATAGAACATCAACCTTACAGCCACAGAGGAATGTAAAGCGCTGATGGAGTTAAATGTTCATATAGCTATAGGTCCTGATGATATATCCCCTCAAGTACATAAGAAATGCACAAACTCAATATCAGTGACACTAATTATCATATTTAAAAAGTCACTGGAGTCAGGGAGGATTCCAAGATGCTGGAAACAAGTAAATGTGATACTAATCTTCAAAAAGGGAAGGAGGGATACAGCTCTGAACTATAGACCAGTTTCCTTGACCAGCATAGTTTGCAAAGTTATAGAGAAACTACTCAGGAAACATATCTCTCTTCACTTGGAATCCATTAACTTTTTGTCATTGAGGCAACATGGCTTCAGAGAAGGTATATCAACAGTAACAAATTTATTAAATTTATGATGAGGAAAGCCGAATCTTACAGGAAAGAGAGGGCTGGGCAGATTGCATATTCCTAGACTTCCAGAAAGCGTTTGACACTGTTCCACATGGGAGACTTATTAGGAAGCTGCAAGCAATGGCTAGAATAGGTGGAAATGTCTTGGAATGGATAAAAGCTTACTTAGAAGGAAGGGAACAGAGGATTAGAGTAAGACACTCAGTGTCTGAATGGAAAAGAGATAGTAGTGGAGTTCCACAGGGTTCAGTTTTAGGGACACTTTTGTTCCTTGTATATGTAAATGACCTACCAGAGTCTGTAAATTCATTCATGAATATGTTTGCAGATGATGCAAAGATTGTGAAGAATGTAGGAAACGAGAACAACGGTTGAGAACTTCAGGAAGATCTAAATAGTCTGCATGAGTGGTCAGAAAAGTGGCTAATGAAATTCAGTACTGTACTTCAAAATGTAAGGTAATGAGAATGGGTACAAGTGCAAGCAGGCCCAAGCTTGACTACTCGGTGGCTGGAGTACAACTCCAAGATACAGAGAATGAGAGAGATCTAGGAGTGAACATTCTGGCAGATTTGTCTCCAGAAATACACATAACTGGCATAGTAAGGGCAACATATGCCTTCTTATCAAATGTAAGGGTAGCCTTCAGGCAAATGGACAAGGAAATGTTCTGAAATATTTATGTAATCTATGCTAGGCCAAAACTTGAATATGAAGCCCCCTTTTGGAATCCACACTTGAAATAGCACATAGCTAAGCTTGAAAAAGTTCAAAGACATGCCACGAAACTGGTGCCAGAAATACGTAAACTCAGTTATGATGAGAGGCTGAGGGAATTAGACTTACCATCACTCGAAGCAAGATGATTGAAGGGGGATATGGTGACAGTCTTTAAATTCCTTCATGGCTATGATGGCGTAGATAGGGATCGATATTTTGATATGGCTGGCTCTAGAACTAGAGGTCAAAGTTTGAAGCTTCGTAAGAAAACTTCTTTGCATGATGTAAGGAAATACTTTTTCAGTGTAAGAGTAGTTGATAATTGAAATTGGCTAAGCGAGGAGGTAGTTTTAAGGGCAGGTATGATAAGTATCACTAAGTACAAAATGGAACCGATGATGAGACGGGAAGATACGAGCTTTGGGCTCTTTCCTGTAAACACATTTAGGTAGTCACACACAAAGACAAGAAGATACTACCTAAGTAAAAGAAGAGAGGCAGAAAGAGACTATGAGAGGGACATCACCAGGAAGGCTAAAGAAAATCCCAAGCTTTTCCACATCTTTATCAGAGGAAAACTGAAGGTAAAAGAACAGGTTTTAAGGCTAAAGAGAGAGCATGGAAGCATCACTGAGATGGATGAAGAGATCTGCAAGGAACTGAACAAGGAAATTCAGTCAGTATTTACTGTAGAAAATACCCCACCCCCTCAGATTGCAGAGATAGAACCTCAAGGGCCGGTATTAGAGAACATCAACCTTACAGCCACAGAGGTATGCAAAGCGTTGATGGAGTTCGATGTTCATATAGCTACAGCTCCTGGTGACATATCCCCTCATGTACCTAAAAATTGCACAAACTCAATATCAGTGGCACTAAGTATCATATTTAAAAAAGTCACTGGTGTCAGGGGAGATTCCAAGATGCTGGAAACAAGCAAACGTGATACCTATCTTCAAAAAGGGAAGGAGGGATACGGCTCTGAACTATAGACCAGTTTTCTTGACCAGCATAGTTTGCAAAGTTATGGAGAAACTCCTAAGGAAACATATCTCTCTTCACTTGGAATCCTATAACTTTTTGTCAGTGAGGCAACATGGCTTCAGAAAAGGTAGATCAACAGTAACAAACTTATTAGAAATTTATGATGAGGTAAGTCGAATGTTGCAGGAAAGAGAGGGCTGGGCAGATTGCATACTCCTAGACTTCCAGAAAGCGTTTGACACTGTTCAACATGGGAGACTTATTAGGAAGTTGCAAGCAATGGCTAGAATAGGTGGAAATGTCTTGGAAAGGATAAAAACTTACTTAGAAGGAAGGGAACAGAGGGTTAAAGTAAGACACTCAGTGTCTGAATGGAGAATAGTTAGTAGTGGAATTCCACAGGGTTCAGTATTTGGGCCACTTTTGTTCCTTGTATATGTAAATGACCTACCATAGTTTGTGAAGTCTTTCATGAATATGTTTGCAGATGATGCAAAGACTGTGAAGAAAGTAGGAAACGTGAACAATGGTAGAAAACTTCAGGAAGAACTAAATAGTCTGCATGAGTGGTCAAAATAGTGGCTAATGAAATTCAATGCATCAAAATGTAAGGTAATGAGAATGGGTACAAGTGCAAGCAGGCCCAAGCTTGACTACTCGGTGGCTAGAGTACAACTTCAAAAGACAGAAAATGAGAGAGATCTAGGAGTGAACATGCTGGCAGATTTGTCTCCGGAAATACATATAAATGGCATAGTAAGGGCAGCATACGCCTTCTTATCAAATTTAAGGGTAGCCTTCAGGCACATGGACAAGGAAATGTTCAAAAATATTTATGTAACCTATGTGAGGCCAAAACTTGAATATGAAGCCCCCTTTTGGAATCCACACTTTAAAAAAGCACATAGCTAAGCTTGAAAAAGTTCAAAGACATGCCACGAAACTGGTGCCAGAAATACGTAAACTCAGTTATGATGAGAGGCTGAGTGAATTAGACTTACCATCACTCGAAGCAAGATGATTGAAGGGGGATATGGTGACAGTCTTTAAATTCCTTCATGGTTATGATAGAGTGGATTTTGATCGATATTTTGATATGGCTGGCTCTAGAACTAGAGGTCATAGTTTGAAGCTTCGTAAGAAAACTTCTTTGCAGGATGTAAGAAAATACTTTTTCAGTGTAAGAGTAATTGATAATTGGAATTGGCTAAGCGAGGAGGTAGTCTTAAGGGCAGGTATGATAAGTATCACTAAGTACAAAATGGAACCGATGAGACGGGAAGATACGAGCTCTGGGCCCTTTCCCGTAAACACAATTATGTAGTTACACACAAAAACGGGAAGATACTACCTAAGTAAAAGAAGAGAGGCAGAGAGACTATTAGAGGGACATCACCAGGAAGGTTAAAGAAAATCTCAAGCTTTTCCACAGCTTTATCAAAGGAAAACTGAAGGCAAAAGAACAGGCTTTAAGGCTAAAGAGAGAGGATGGAAGCATCACTGAGATGGATGAAGAGATCTGCAAAGAATTGAACAAGGAATTTCAGTCAGTATTTACTGTAGAAAATACCCCACCCCCTCAGATTGCAGAGATAGAACCTCAAGGGCCGGTATTAGAGAACATCAACCTTACAACCACAGAGGTATGCAAAGCGCTGAAGGAGTTAGATGTTCATAAAGCTACAGGTCCTGATGACATATCCCCTCATGTACTTAAAAAATGCACAAACTCAATATCAGTGGCACTATGTATCATATTTAAAAAGTCACTGGAGTCAGGGGAGATTCCAAGATGCTGCAAACAAGCAAACATGATACCTATCTTCAAAAAGGGAAAGAGGGATACGGCTCTGAACTATAGACCAGTTTTCTTGACCAGCATAGTTTGCAAAGTTTTGGAGACACTACTAAGGAAACATATCTCTCTTCACTTGGAATCCTTCAACTTTTTGTCAGTGAGGCAACATGGCTTCAGAGAAGGTAGATCAACAGTAACAAACTTATTAGAATTTTATGATGAGGTAAGCCGAATCTTACAGGAAAGAGAGGGCTGGGCAGATTGCATATTCCTAGACTTCCAGAAAGCGTTTGACACTGTTCTATATGGCAGACTTATTAGGAAGCTGCAAACAATGACTAGAATAGGTGGAAATGTCTTGGAAAGGATAAAAACTTACTTAGAAGGAAGGGAACAGAGGGTTAGAGTAAGACACTCAGTGTCTGAATGGAGAAGAGATAGTAGTGGAGTTCCACAGGGTTCAGTTTTAGGGCCACTTTTGTTCCTTGTATATGTAAATGACCTACCAGAGTCTGTAAATTCTTTCATGAATATGTTTGCAGATGATGCAAAGATTGTGAAGAATGTAGGAAACGAGAACAACGGTTGAGAACTTCAGGAAGATCTAAATAGTCTGCATGAGTGGTCAGAAAAGTGGCTAATGAAATTCAGTACTGTACTTCAAAATGTAAAGTAATGAGAATGGGTACAAGTGCAAGCAGGCCCAAGCTTGACTACACGGTGGCTGGAGTACAACTTCAAGATACAGAGAATGAGAGAGATCTAGGAGTGAACATTCTGGCAGATTTGTCTCCAGAAATACACATAACTGGCATAGTAAGGGCAACATATGCCTTCTTATCAAATGTAAGGGTAGCCTTCAGGCACATGGACAAGGAAATGTTCAAAAATATTTATGTAACCTATGTGAGGCCAAAACTTGAATATGAAGCCCCCTTTTGGAATCCACACTTTAAAAAAGCACATAGCTAAGCTTGAAAAAGTTCAAAGGCATGCCACGAAACTGGTGCCAGAAATACGTAAACTCAGTTATGATGAGAGGCTGAGGGAATTAGACTTACCATCACTCGAAGCAAGATGATTGAAGGGGGATATGGTGACAGTCTTTAAATTCCTTCATGGTTATGATAGAGTGGATTTTGATCGATATTTTGATATGGCTGGCTCTAGAACTAGAGGTCATAGTTTGAAGCTTCGTAAGAAAACTTCTTTGCATGATGTAAGAAAATACTTTTTCAGTGTAAGAGTAATTGATAATTGGAATTGGCTAAGCGAGGAGGTAGTCTTAAGGGCAGGTATGATAAGTATCACTAAGTACAAAATGGAACCGATGAGGAGACGGGAAGATACGAGCTCTGGGCCCTTTCCCGTAAATACAATTATGTAGTTACACACAAAAACGGGAAGATACTACCTAAGTAAATGAAGAGAGGCAGAGAGACTATTAGAGTTACATCACCAGGAAGGCTAAAGAAAATCTCAAGCTTTTCCACAGCTTTATCAAAGGAAAACTGAAGGCAAAAGAACAGGTTTTAAGGCTAAAGAGAGAGGATGGAAGCATCACTGAGATGGATGAAGAGATCTGCAAAGAATTGAACAAGGAATTTCAGTCAGTATTTACTGTAGAAAATACCCCACCCCCTCAGATTGCAGAGATAGAACTTCAAGGGCCGGTATTAGAGAACATCAACCTTACAACCACAGAGGTATGCAAAGCGCTGAAGGAGTTAGATGTTCATAAAGCTACAGGTCCTGATGACATATCCCCTCATGTACTTAAAAAATGCACAAACTCAATATCAGTGGCACTATGTATCATATTTAAAAAGTCACTGGAGTCAGGGGAGATTCCAAGATGCTGCAAACAAGCAAACATGATACCTATCTTCAAAAAGGGAAGGAGGGATACGGCTCTGAACTATAGACCAGTTTTCTTGACCAGCATAGTTTGCAAAGTTTTGGAGAAACTACTAAGGAAACATATCTCTCTTCACTTGGAATCCTTCAACTTTTTGTCAGTGAGGCAACATGGCTTCAGAGAAGGTAGATCAACAGTAACAAACTTATTAGAATTTTATGATGATGTAAGCCGAATCTTACAGGAAAGAGAGGGCTGGGCAGATTGCATATTCCTAGACTTCCAGAAAGCGTTTGACACTGTTCTATATGGGAGACTTATTAGGAAGCTGCAAACAATGACTAGAATAGGTGGAAATGTCTTGGAAAGGATAAAAACTTACTTAGAAGGAAGGGAACAGAGGGTTAGAGTAAGACACTCAGTGTCTGAATGGAGAAGAGTTAGTAGTGGAGTTCCACAGGGTTCAGTTTTAGGGCCACTTTTGTTCCTTGTATATGTAAATGACCTACCAGAGTCTGTAAATTCTTTCATGAATATGTTTGCAGATGATGCAAAGACTGTGAGGAAAGTAGGAAACGAGAACAATGGTAGAGAACTTCAGGAAGATCTAAATAGTCTGCACGAGTGGTCAGAAAAGTGGCTAATGAAATTCAATGCATCAAAATGTAAGGTAAAGAGAATGGGTACAAGTGCAAGAAGGCCCAATCTTGACTACTCGGTGGCTGGGGTACAACTTTAAGAGACATAAAATGAGAGAGATCTAGGAGTAAACATACTAGTAGATTTGTTTCCAGAAATACATATAAATGGCATAGTAAGGGCAACATATGCCTTCTTAGCAAATGTAAGGGTAGCCTTCAGGCACATGGACAAGGAAATGTTCTGAAATATTTATGTAATCTATGTGAGGCCAAAACTTGAATATGAAGCCCCCTTTTGGAATCCACTCTTGAAAAAGCACATAGCCAAGCTTGAAAAAGTTCAAAGGCATGCCACGAAACTGGTGCCAGAAATACGTAATCTCAGTTATGATGAAAGGCTGAGGGAATTAGACTTACCATCACTCGAAGCTAGATGATTGAAGGGGGATATGGTGATAGTCTTTAAATTCCTTCATTGTTATGATTGAGTGGATAAGGATCGATATTTTGATAAGGCTGGCTCTAGAACTAGAGGTCATAGTTTGAAGCTTCGTAAGAAAACTTCTTTGCATGATGTAAGGAAATACTTTTTCAGTGTAAGAGTAATTGATAATTGGAATTGGCTAAGCGAGGAAGTAGTTAATGCTATCTCAATCCATAGTTTTAAGGACAGGTATGATAAGTATCACTATGTATAAAATGGAACCGATGAGGAGATGGGAAGATACGAGCTTTGGGCTCTTTCCCGTAAACACAATTAGGTAATCACAATTGGGTAATCACAAGCTTTGGGCTCTTTCCTGTAAACACAATTAGGTAATCACAAATAGCTTATCACATGGAACCGATAAGGAGACGGGAAGATACGAGCTTTGGGCTCTTTCCCGTAAACACAATTATTTAATCACAATTAGGTAATCACACACAGCGGGCATTAGAACACACACATTCAGTATCTCTAAATTTTCTCTTGTGTTTTTTGAGTGACCAAGAGTTACGTATAAAACACACAAAATTTCCCTAAATAAGAAACCCTGCAGAGTATTGTGAGGAAAAAACTGGAAACACTTTCGAGATGGGAAAGAGAAGAAGCTGTCCTATCCTGACTTGAAGGAACTTTAGAAAAGTTGCCAGAGGTGAAGCCATCACATCACATTGCCTAATTTTTTGTGTAAATTGGGGAGAGCTCTTACAGCCGTATACCTGATCCTGTGGTTCCATATATTGTTAAAATCAGTATCCTTCCCATTTATATTAACTTGATAGCTAATTTGATTCACGAAGTAATTGAATAATTAAATAAATACCAATAATACCCCTGTCATCAGTATTGAGTTAAGTTGCCAAGTAGCACAGCTGTCTCATTTTCTTCATTTTTTTTCTTTTAGCTTTCTCTTTTTTTATTTATATTTTTGTATATATTAAGTTGACTGTAAAGTCTGAGCCTGTGATAATATACCTTGGTTAGCAAGTGAGTTTATCAGTTAAGAAGAATATACAACAGAAACATGTGGGTGTCTCCTCATATACAAATTCAAATTTTCCTTCAAGTTTTGCATTTTTCCCCTCAAATTACCAGTCAAATATCAATTTAGGATGGGTGTTACAAGAAAAGAGATAAACTGAGTAACTAAATAGTACTTATAGGAAGATTTAGAAATTCTGTGTGAAACATAGATAAAATGTTTTCTCTCTTTTATTTTCTTTTCTCTTTCTCTTCTTCTTCTTCTTCTTCTTTCTATATTCTGTGAAAGGGAGAACATGAAAGTTAGGCCATCTCTGTTCCAAATACCTGCACCCATGGGTCAGGGAGGGATGATCGAGGATCTCCATGGGATGTAGCAGCAGGAGGAGGGGTAGCTATTAGGAGATTAAAACAGAAAATCAAGGATTTAGAGGCAATGGTTATAAGACTTGATAAAAGTCTGAGTATGGATATAGAAATGAAAGAGAAAGAAGCACTCAGAGAGGAAATAAAATATTTGGAGGTAGCAAATAAATCACAAGGGCAAAGAGAGAAAGAAACTAGAAAAACGAATAAAGAAGTGGGGGGGGGGAAGAGTGAACTAGAAACCAGAATTTCTAAACAAGAAGATAACAACAAACAGCTGAATGACAACCTAAATGAATTAGATGTTTGTTCACTGCTCTTTTCTGAGAGAGACGAGATTGCAGCTTGGAATGTTCAGATTAAGGAAAACATCGAACAGTTTATATAAGAATTTCAGGAGCTGAATACGTAACATGATGCGATGAAAACTTCCTTTGCTGATGCACTAAAGGGGAATGTGGCAGTAAAAGAGGCTGTAAAAGTGGTGGCACTGGAAAACATACAAACAGTATAGAAAAAATGAAAGATGTTGTGATGGAGAGGGCAAATCCACTAATTAAACAGGCACTTGATAAAGAGAAGACAGTGGTAATCTCAGGTATAAGCAAATCCCAGGAGCCAACATGGCAGGGGAGACTTGAAGAAATTAAAGCTAGGGTTGAAGACCTGATAAGAAAGCTTGGAGTACTTTGTGGTCCTGGGGATATTGTAAACATTCACCAACTAGGCAAATATTCAAGGGAGGGAAAGTAGAGACCAACAAAAGTAACCTTTGAGAGAGGGGAAACGTGTAGAGAAATATTGATGGAGAAAAATAGTCTAAAGATCTTCAAGAATTCAAAGAAGTGTTCATTAGACGATACAGAACACAGTAAGAGATGGAAAAGATAAAAAACTTGTTGCAAGAGGCAATAAGGTTAAATGAGGAAAGAAATGAAGAAGAGAAGAAAAATTTTCATTTCACAGTTCTTCCAGACAAACGGAAGATAAAGAAGATAATGACAGAAGATCAGGGGATGGGATCTCTTTGAGATTGTTATGCAAGAACAATGGTAGAGAACTTCAGGAAGATCTAAATAGTCTGCATGAGTGTTCAGAAAAGTGGCTAATGAAAGTCAAAACTTCAAAATGTAAGGTAATGAGAATGGGTACAAGTGCATGAAGACCCAACTTGACTACTCGGTAGCTGGAGTACAACTTCAAGAGACAGAAAATGAGAGAGATCTAGGAGTAAACATACTGGCAGATTTGTCTCCAGAAATACATATAAATGGCATAGTAAGGGCAGCATATGCATTCTTATCAAATTTAAGGGTAGCCTTCAGGCACATGGACAAGGAAATGTTCAGAAATATTTATGTAACCTATGTGAGGCCAAATCTCGAATATGCAGCCCTCTTTTGGAATTTGCACTTGAAAAAGCACTTAGCTAAGCTTGAAAGAGTTCAAAGACATGCCACGAAACTGGTGCCAGAAATGCGTAATCTCAGTTATGATGAGAGGCTGAGGTAATTAGACTTACTATCACTCGAAGCTAGAAGATTGAGGGGGGGGATATGGTGACAGTCTTTAAATTCCTTCATGGTTATGATAGAGTGGATAGGGATCGATATATTGATATGGCTGGCTCTAGAACTAGAGGTCATAGTTTGAAGCTTCGTAAGAAAACTTCTTTGCATGATGTACGGAAATACTTTTTCAGTGTAAGAGTAGATGATAATTGGAATTGGCTAAGCGAAGGGGTAGTTAATGCTATCTCAATCCATAGTTTTAAGGACAGGTATGATAAGTATTACTAAGTAGAAAATGGAACCGATCAGGAGACAGGAGGATACGAGCTCTGGGCTCTTTCCCGTAAACACAATTAGGTAATCACAATTAGGTAATCACACAAATGCTGATGGATTAGCTGGTAAGGCGGTAGAATTAAAAGCTAGGATTTACAACAGTAAGGCAGATATAGTAGCAGTTACAGAGATTAAGTTGAGTGAGGACATAAACAGTGTCAAAGATTTTCCTAAGGGCTTCAGAATATTAAGGATTGAAAGATCTGAGAGGACTGGTGGAGGGATAGCACTGCTCATAAGTGAAAGGATTCAGGTTGAAGAAATAAACTTGGCTGTTCCATACCTGAGAAAGATGGGTGAGGAGAATGCCATTAAAAATCGTGAGAAAAGTGGAGGTTTTATTACTCAAACTTAGATGTCTGACATGGCGTGTTCTACCTCAGTAAACACAACAAAACAAAGTGCAATGCGAAGCACACGAATTAATCAGCACAAAAGTTATACATAACATTCCTCCCTCCAAGAAAAAA
>JAXCGZ010020142.1:0-15000 GCA_037179515.1 Halocaridina rubra
AATGGAATCTTATATATAATATTAGAAGTGTAAACAAGACTAGCAAAAAGTATTTTCACATTTGAAAACTAAACGGACATTTAAACTTCTCAAAATCTTGACTAAGCTATGACATTCCTGAAAAAAAAAGGGAATAACTAGGGTATTATAAAAATTAAAAACCACTTACTCTCGGGAGGGATGGTCTATGAAATATGCATTTTACAGCGCTGAAGTAGATATGTAAGAATCAATTGGGATAACAAAGATTTTTTCCAATATCAAAGATTTTATCAATATCAGCATCAAGGTATTCTGGTCTTGTAATATGGAGAGCCCGGAGAAACATTGCAGTCAGCGACATCTCATTCACCTTTGTGTTGCAGATTGCAAGTTAGTTTTTGGCGATAAGCTTTTGGTATGGCTAAGGGAAACCCCTTATCTTCTCTTCTATGTAATCTTTATATGGGATATTTTGAAAGACAGTTACTTCAAACTATTGTCCCTAGAAATACTCATTTTCATTGGTTTCGTTATGTAGATGATGTACTATGCTTTTCCCGTACTGATATTAACGTTCATGAGTTTTTGACTAAGTTGAATAATTTTATCCCCTCTATTAAATTCACATTAAAAAAAGAAAATAATATTAGCTTGCCATTTTTAGACATTTTGTTACACAGACGACAACATTTTTCATTGAGGGATGATATTTTTAGGAAACCCACAAATAATTTATCCTATGTGCATTTTTATTCTGGTCATAATCTCAAAATAAAGAAATCCACCGTTTTGTCAATGTTTCTCTGCGCTCCGTATTGTAAGCCCAGAATTCGTTGATGCTGTGACTGATAAAGGCTTTGATATTGGAAAAAATCTCTGTTATCCCAAATGGGTCTTAAATATCTGCTTTAGTGCTGCAAAACGCATATTTCATAGACAATCCCTCCCCGACAGTAATGTTGTTTCGAAATTTAATAGTACCTGGTTATTCCCTTTTTTCAGGGATGTAATAGCTTAGACAAGATTTTGGGAACATTAAATGTCCGTTTAGTTTTCAAATATGAAAATATTTTTTGCAATATGTTGATTAAAAATAGTCCTGCTTCCACTTCTATAACTATATATGAGATTTTATGTAAAAATTGCGATAAGTATTAAGTTGGTCAGACTAGCAAGTCATTAGAATTTAGTGTCAATCACCATAAATTTAACATTCGAAACTGTCAGTCCTCCAGTGCTTTGTTCAAGCATTATGCTGATTGCAATCAGCAAATTGACTGGAACAATGCCTCTATCTTGGTAAGAAGTAATGATATTTTTTATGATTACTACAAACAGTAAGAAGTAATGATATTATTACTAGAAACATCTTGGAATCTGCAACAATTAACTTTATCGAGCACCGAAATCTTAAGTCGTCGTTTATTTGTAATGTATCCCATATAATCACGTATGATTCATTCAATTATGAAAAATTTTATTTGGGTATAACATATATTCTTTTTATCTTAATCATTATATCTATAACAGAATTATTCTTATTTAAAAAAGAAAAGAAAATTATTAAGTATATTTTATTTTATTATTGCTATTATTTTATCATTATTATTGTCATTATTAGCTTTATAATGATATTATTATTAGCATTTCTAATATTATCATTATTATTATAATTGTCTTCCTTTTTCTGTTTTGCCGTGATTACTGTTTACATCATTATTTTTTTTCTTATTGTAGCACTGTTATTTTTTTATTTGGTTGGTTAGTATTATTTTTATTATAATTATTAGTTTTTTATTATTTTTATCATTATTGTTATTATTACTATCATTATTACTAATGTTATTATTATTACTATCATTATTATTATTATTATTATTAGTAGTAGTAGTAGTAGTAGTAGTAGTAGTAGAAGTAGTAGTAGTAGTAGTAGTAGCAGTAGTAGTAGTAGTAGTAGTAGTAGTATCATTATCATTACCATTATTATTATTATTATTATTGTTAAATCTAGTGTGTTTTGTCCATTGTACCTACTATTTTTAGCAGTTTAATATGTTCCCGTTTCCTCCTAGCACTAACCGCATCTAATTTACATGGTATTTCACATCTCACCAAACTCAGAAAATATATGCTGGTTTCTCTTCTTTTGTCTATATGTTCATATATCGCCTCATTTGCTTTTATAAATCAGATTCCTCTGAAGATAAGTATTACACTTAATAGTACAAGGTATTAAAGATCTCAAACTTTCTTTCAATTTCATTTTGTAGCCAAAACCATTCACACACACGTACACACACAAACATATATATATAAATATATATATATATATATATATATATATATATATATATATATATATATATATATATATATATATATATATATATATATATATATATATATATATATATATATATATATATACATATATATATATATATATATATATATATATATATATATATATATATATATATATATATATATATATATATATATATATATATATATATATATATATATATGGTAAGGAAACCCATTAGTGCTGTATGCTAACAGTTTGTACTTACATATATATATATATATATATATATATATATATATATATATATATATATATATATATATATATATATATATATATATATATATATATATATATATATATATATATAGATATATATATATATATATATATAGATATATATATATATATATATATATATATATATATATATATATATATATATATATATATATATATATATACATATATATATATATATATATATATATATATATATATATATATATATATATATATATATATAGATATATATATATATATATATATATATATATATATATATATATATATATATATATATATATATATATATATATATATATATATATATAGATATATATATATATATATATATATATATGTATATATATATATATATATATATATATATATATATATATATATATATATATATATATGTACATATATTATATATATATATATATATATATATATATATATATATATATATATATATATATGTATGTATATAAATAAGTACAAACTGTTAGCATACAGCATTAAATAGTAAGGAAGCCCATCAGTGAAACAAAACTTATAAAACAATGCTATATTTCGGATCCTAACTGGATCCCTTCTCAAGCACAACTGAGAAAAAATAACAAAGAAGGAGGAGACGTAAACAAAAGGACTCATGAGACCTGAGGGATTAAAAATTTTTTATGATAACAGGACAGGTCTAATCCAAACGAATTATCCTCAACAAAGAAGCCGCCAAGATCATTAAACCATTAACAAAGTAAAATGTTAATCCTTAAAATGATAAAGGATCTGAAAGAAGATAACCCCACAACAAATTTTAATTAAAAGAATATTAATAAATATGCACATATAGATATATACATATAACAATATCTGTACACACATCCCCATATACAAGAGCATACATAATGAAATACATATATAATTCCTAATACAACCAAAATACACAATAACGACTACAATCTGGTTGGGGGTTTATCTTGAGGGATAACTTCGTTGAGGCAGCGCTTCAGGAGGGCTTTATCAATTATGTCAGGGGTCCATTGCCCCCTAGATAGATTGAAATTGTCCTTCATTTCAATGAGGGAAGATTCCACAATTTTCCGTTTGAATTGACAGGTACTTTTAAATAGCATAGTGGCACCACTCCAATCAATCCGATGATTATGTTCATTGATATGGGTAAAAAGAGACGAATTTAATTGATTATATCTTACTGCTCTCTTGTGTTCTAAGACTCTCTGGGATAGAGAGCGGCCTGTTTGTCCTATGTACACTCTATTGCAATCATTACAGCTTATTTGGAATACTCCTGCATTAACTTCTTTTTTGTTTTGGCTAACGTTAACTAATTCTTTTCTTAAAGTGGTGGGATAGTTAAAAGTGAATGGGGACTGTTTACCATTGTTTTATAAGTTTTGTTTCACTGTTGGCCTTCCTTACTATATATATATATATATATATATATATATATATATATATATATATATATATATATATATATATATATATATATATATATATATATATATATATATATATATATATATATATATATATATATATATATATATATATATATATATATATATATATATATATATATATATATATGTATATATATATATATATATATATATATATATATATATATATATATATATATATATATATATATATATATATATATATATATATATATATATATAAAATATATATATATATATATATATATATATATATATATATATATATATATATATATATATATATATATATATATATATATATAAATATATATATATATATATATATATATATATATATATATATATATATATATAGTGTGTGTGTGTGTGTGTGTGTGTGTGTGTGTGTGTGTGTGTGCCCTGTGGGGCGGGCACAACATCAAAGAATAGCCTAAACGTATTCCCTGCGTGTCGTATGAGGCGACTAAAAGTGGACGGGGCAAGGGGACTAGGAATTCCCCCCTTGTATCAACCTCCTGCGAGACGTCAAAGAAGAAGGGGAGTAGAGGGGAGAATAACGTCTCCCCAAACTCTAGTTTTGGGGTGTCTCAATGTGCGTGGTTGTAGTACGATAGAGAGCAAAAGATGTGAGATTGGATATATGTTTGGTAGGAGGAGGATGGATGGATTGGCAATGTGTGAGACGAAGATGAAAGGAAAAGGAGAAGTGGCATTTGGTGATGTGACGGGTAGGGTGTCTGGGGTTGAAAGGGGGAGAACGAGAGAAGGTGTGGCATTATTGCTGAGTAAATGGGTGGTAAATCAGGTAGTGGAATGGAAAGAAGTGTCATTTAGGCTGATGTGGGTGAGGGCTAAGATAGGAAGGGAATGTTGGACTTTTGTTAGTGCATATGGGCCAGGATGTGAGAGAAGTGAGGAAGAGCGGGATGAATTTTGGAAGGAGTTAACTAGAGGTGTGGATGGTCTGAGGAGAAGGAACTATGTAGTTGTATTGGGTGACTTGAATGTCAGCGTGGGTGATGGAGAGATAGAAGGTGTTGTAGGAAAGTATGGGGTACCAGGTGGGAATGAGAGTGGCGAGAGACTGTTAGATATGTGTGGGGAGCAAGAGTTGGTGATAGGTAATAGTTTATTTAAGAAGAAGTTAATAAATAAGTATACATGGATAAGAGTGGCAAATGGAAGAGTGAAAGAAAGAGCATTGATGGATTATGTGTTGGTAGCAAAGAGCATGGTTGGTAGAGTGAAAGATGTACATGCATTCAGGGTTGTGGCTGCTGGGATGTCTGATCATTTTTTGGTTGAAGCAAAAGTGGTAGTAGCAAAAGAGTGGGAAAATAGTGTGGGGGGATGTAAGGAAGGGAAATAGTGAAGGTGGAAGAGTTGAAAAAGCCAGAGAAGAGACAGGAAGATCAGGACAGGTTGAGAGTGGCATATGACAGGGTGAAAGAAAGAGAAGTTGGGGAGTTAGAGGAGGACTGGGGGTTGATGAAAGAATGATTTGTGGGACATGCAAGTGATGTGTGTGGAAAGAGGTTTGTTGGAGGTGGCATGAGGAGGGGCAGCGAGTGGTGGAATGAAGGGGTGAAAATGAAGGTGGAATCGAAAAAGAGGGCTTTTGAGGAATGGCTGCAGTGTAAAAGTAGGGAGAAGTATGAATGAAATAGGGAGAAAAATGTGGAAACCAAGCAGAAGGTAGAGGAAGAGAAGAGGTTGGCAAATGTTAGGTGGAGACAGGATTTTAGTAGGTCATATGAGGAGAATAAGAAGAAGTTTTGGAAAGAAGTGAAGAGAGTAAGGAAGGGTGGATCGAGGATGGAAGAGACAGTGAAAGATGTGAATGGACAGATGTTAAGAGGGAACGATGCAAGGAAAGGATGGGCAAAATATTTTGAGTGCTTGCTGAATGTTGAGGAAGATAGAGAGGCAGCTATAGTGGCACTGAGAGGGGTTCAAGAGCCAGTAATGGGAGATGAAAATGAGAGAGAGATTACAAGAGAGGAGGTGAAAAGGGCATTGTATGAAGCAAAAGCAGGCAAAGCACCTGGAATGGATGGTGTGAGAGCGGAAATGTTGAAAGAGGGGTGTGATTGCATTGGAATGGTTAGTGAGAGTGTTTAATATATGCTTTATGTTGTCATTGGTGGCAGTGGAATGGTTGACTGCCTGTATAGTGCCCCTATACAAAGGTAAGGGAGATATGTATGAATGCAGTAATTTTAGGGGTATAAGTTTGTTGAGTGTGGTTGGAAAAGTGTATGGTAGGATACTGGTTAATAGGATTAGGGATAAGACAGAATATGTGATTGCGGAAGTGCAGAGTGCTTTTAGGAGAGGTAGAGGTTGTATAGATCTGATTTTTATAGTTAGGCATTAAGTGAGAAATATTTAGCAAAGGGTAAGGATGTGTAATTTGCATGTTTGGATATGGATAAAGCATATGATAGAGTTGATAGAGAGGCTATGTGGAATGTTTTGAGATAATATGGAATTAATGGTAACTTGTTGCATGCAGTGAAGGGTTTGTATGAGGGCAGTAGAGCTTGTGTTAGGGTAGGGAATGAAGTGAGTGAGTGGTTTCCAGTGAGTGTGGGACTGAGACAGGGATGTGTGATATCACCATGGTTGTTCAATTTGTATATTGATGGAGTTGTAAGAGAGGTGAATGAGCGTGTGCGTGGTCGAGATTTGAGAATGGTAGATGGGGATGATAACGAGTGGGAGCTGAATCAGTTGCTGTTTGCAGATGATACTGTGGTGGTGGCAGATTCAGAGGAAATGCTGTGTCAGTTAGTGTCAGAATTTGGAATGGCGATATATATATATATATATATATATATATATATATATATATATATATATATATATATATATATATATATATATATATATATATATATATATATATATATATATATATATATATATATATATATATATATATATATATATATATATATATATATATATATATATATATATATATATATATATATATATATATATATATATATATATATATATATATATATATATATATATATATATATATATATATATATATATATATATATATATATATATATATAAATATATATATATATATATATATATATATATATATATATATATATATATATATATATATATATATATATATATATATATATATATATATATATATATATATATATATATATATATATATATATATATATATATATATATATATATATGTATATATATATATATATATATATATATATATATATATATATATATATATATATACATACTGCATAAATATATATATATATATATATATATATATATATATATATATATATATATATATATATATATATATATATATATATATATATATATATATATATATATATATATATATATATATATATATATATATATATATATATATATATATATATATATATATATATATATATATATATATATATATATATATATATATATATATATATATATATATATATATATATATATATATATATATATATATATATATACATATATATATATATAAATATATATATATATATATATATATATATATATATATATATATATATATGTGTGTGTGTGTGTGATTACCTAATTGTGATTACCTAATTGTGTTTACGGGAAAGAGCCCAAAGCTCGTATCTTCCCGTCTCCTGATCGGTTCCATTTTTAGACTTAGTGATACTTATCATACCTGTCCTTAAAACTATGGATTGAGATAGCATTAACTACCTCCTCGCTTAGCGAATTCCAATTATCAACTACTCTTACACTGAAAAAGTATTTCCTTACATCCTGCAAACAAGTTTTCTTCCGAAGCTTCAAACTATGACCTCTAGTTCTAGAGCCAGCCATATCGAAATATCGATCCCTATCCACTCTATCATAACCATGAAGGAATTTAAAGACTGTCACCATATCCCCCCTTACTCTTCTAGCTTCGAGTGATGGCAAGTCTAATTCCCTCAGCCTCTCATCATAACCGAGATTGCGTATTTCTGGCACCAGTTTCGTGGCATGTCTTTGAACTTTTTCAAGCTTAGCTATGTGCTTTTTCAAGTGCGGATTCCAAAAGGGGGCTGCATATTCGAGTTTTGGCCTCACATAGGTTACATAAATATTTCTGAACATTTCCTTGTCCATGTGCCTGAAGGCTACCCTTACGTTTGATAAGAATGCATATGCTGCCCTTACTACGCCATTTATATGTATTTCTGGAGACAAATCTGCCAGTATGTTTACTCCTAGATCTCTCTCATTTTCTGTCTCTTGAAGTTGTACTCCAGCCACCGAGTAGTCAAGCTTGGGCCTTCTTGCACTTGTACCCATTCTCATTACCTTACATTTTGAGGTATTGAATTTCATTAGCCACTTTTCTGACCACTCATGCAGATTATTTAGATCCTCCTGAAGTTCTCTACCATTGTTCTCGTTTTTTACTTTCTTCACAATCTTTGCATCATCTGCAAACATATTCATGAATGAATTTACAGACTCTGGTAGGTCATTTACATATACAAGGAACAAAAGTGGCCCTAAAACTGAACCCTGTGGAACTCCACTACTAACTCTTCTCCATTCAGACACTGAGTGTCTTACTCTAACCCTCTGTTCCCTTCCTTCTAAGTAAGTTTTTATCCATTCCAAGACATTTCCACCTATTTTAGCCATTGATTGCAGCTTCCTAATAAGTCTCCCATGTGGAACAGTGTCAAACGCTTTCTGGAAGTCTAGGAATATGCAATCTGCCCAGCCCTCTCTTTCCTGTAAGATTTGGCTTACCTCATCATAAAATTCTAATAAGTTTGTTACTGTTGATCTTCCTTCTCTGAAGCCATGTTGCCTCACTGACAAAAAGTTGAAGGATTCCAAGTGAAGAGAGATATGTTTCCTTAGTAGTTTCTCCATAAGTTTGCAAACTATGCTGGTCAAGGAAACTGGTCTATAGTTCAGAGCCGTATCCCTCCTTCCCTTTTTGAAGATAGGTATCACATTTGCCTGTTTCCAGCATCTTGGAATCTCCCCCGACTCCAGTGACTCCTTAAATATGATACTTAGTGCCACTGATATTGTGTTTGCGCATTTTTTAAGCACATGAGGGGATATGTCATCAGGACCTGTAGCTTTATGAACATCTAAATCCATCAGCGCTTTGCATACCTCTGTGGCTGTAAGGTTGATGTTCTCTAGTACCGGCCCTTGAGCTTCTATCACTGCAATCTGAGGGGGTGGGGTATTTTCTACTGTAAATACTGACTGAAACTCCTTGTTCAATTCTTTGCAGATCTCTTCGTCCGTCTCAGTGATGCTTCCATCCTCTCTCTTTAGCCTTAAAACCTGTTCTTTTACCTTCAGTTTTCCTCTGATAAAGCTGTGGAAAAGCTTGGGATTTTCTTTAGCCTTCCTGGTGATGTCCCTCTCATAATCTCTCTCTGCCTCTCTCCTTTTACTTAGGTAGTCATTTCTTGCTCTTTTGTAGGTTTGCCAGGCATTTATGTTTTTTCTCCTCCTATACCTTTTCCAGCATTTGTCTCTCCACTCCTTAGCTCTTTTACACCCATTATCGAACCATTTCTCTCTGGCATGAATTACACCTACTTTGGTGACAGGTATGCAGTAATCTACTATCTTCCCATATTTCTCACAAAAGATGTCATACATTTCTTGTACAGATTTGTTGTAAAATAAGGTTCTCCAGTCAATAACTGCAAAAAGCTCATTCATTTTGATGTAATCTCCTTTCGGATAGTTCCTCCTCATGTCCTCAGTGCCTCTACTCTCAGGAAGAATGTCTTCAATGATATACTCCATCAACAACACACAGTGGTCACTCTTTCCAATTGGTGGTTCATACTCAATATTTTCAATATCTAACACATTATCTGTGAACACTAGATCAAGTAGTGATGGCTCATCCCCACCCCTGGCCCTTGTTGGTTCCATTACATGTTGGTGTAGGAAATTCCCTTGTACGCAATCTAGGATTCTTGCCCCAAATGAGTCCTCACCACTGTGTGGGTCAAGATTTATCCAATCTATCTCTTTATGATTAAAGTCTCCCATAATCAAAATCCTACATTTTTTCTCCCGCGCCATGTTAACAACTGAGTTTATGACTTCAATCGTACCTATATGACTTTCCTCATAAATTTCAAGCCTATTTTGGTTCCTTGGTGGGTTGTATACAACAGTTATTATAATGCTCTCTGACCCAGTATTTATGCGAGCAACAAGAAATTCCCTGAACTCACTTTCTATAGCCAAGTTTATTTCTTCAACTTGAATCCTTTCACTTATGAGCAGTGCTATCCCTCCACCAGTCCTCTCAGATCTTTCGACCCTTAGTATTCTGAAGCCCTTAGGAAAAACTGTGACACTGTTTATGTCCTCACTCAACTTAGTCTCTGTAATTGCTACTATATCTGCCTTACTGTTGTGAATCCTATCTTTTAATTCTACTGCCTTACCAGCTAATCCATCAGCATTTGTGTATAACAATCTTAATGAGGCCCCATCCCCTGATCTTCTGTCATTATCTTCTTTATCTCCCCTTTGTCTGGAAGTATTCTGTAACGAAAATTTTTCTTCTCTTCTTCATTTCTTTCATCATTTAACCTTCTTGCCTCTTGCAACAAGTTTTTGATCTTTCCCATCTCTTCCTGTGTTCTGTATCGTCTAATGAACACTTCTTTGCATTCTTGAAGGTCTTTTAGACTTTTTTTTCTCAACAATATTTCCCTACATGTCTCCCCTCTCTCAAAGGTTACTTTTGTTGGTCTCGGCTTTCCTTCCCTCGAATATTTACCTAGTTGGTGTATGTTTACAATATCCTCAGGACCACATACTACTCCAAGCTTTCTTATCAGGTCTACAACGTTAGCTTTATTTTCTTCAAGTCTCCCCTGCCATGTTGGCTCCTGGGATTCACTTATGCCTGAGATTACCACTGTCTTCTCCCTATCAAGTGCCTGTCTGATGAGTGGGTTTGCCCTTTCCATCACAACGTCTTTCATTTTTTCGATTACTGTCTCTTTATAGTCAACTGTTTGTATGTTTTCCAGTGCCACCACCTTTACAGCCTCTTTTACTGCCACATTCCCCTTTAGTGCATCAGCAAAGGACGTTTTCATGGCATCATTTTCCATATTCAGCTCCTGGAACTCTTTTCTGAACTGTTTAATGTTTTCCTTAATCTGAACATTCCAAGCAGCAATCTCGTCTCTCTCAGAAGAGAGCAGTGAACTAACATCTAATTCCTTTAGGTTGTCATTTAGCTGTTTGTTTTTATCTTCTTGTTTAGAAATTCTAGATTCTAGTTGACTCTTTTCCCCTTCCAGCTTCTTTATTCTTTTTTCTAGTTCCTTTCTCTCCTGCCCTTGTGCTTTATTTGCTTCCTCCAAAGATCTTATTTGTTCTCTGAGTGTTTCATTCTCTTTCATTTCTCCATCCATATTCCGAATTTTATCATCAAGGCTTGTAACCATTTCCTCTAACTTCTTGATTCTCTGTTTAAGTCCTCTGATGACTACCCCTTCTCCCGACCCATGGGTGGGAGAGGTTTGGGACAGAGATGGCTTCATTTTTATGTTCTCCCTCTCACAGAATATAGAAAGAAGACGAGAAAGAGGAAAAAAAAAAGAAAAGAGAAAAACTTCTAATTTACCTTCACACAGAATTTTTATATCTCCATATAAGTGCTATTTAGTGACTCAGTTTGTCTCCTTTCTGGTAACACACATCTTAACTTAAAAACTTGACCATGGTAATTTAAGTATAAAAAGAAAAATAAAAACAAAAGTCAAACCTGAAGGAAAATTCCAATTTGTGTTCGAGGTGGCACCCACCTGTTTCTGTTATATATTCTTCCTAACTGATAAACTGACTTGCTAACCAAGATATGTTATCACGGGATTTAGACTTTACATTTAACTCAATATATATACAAAATAACAAAATAGCAAAAGAGAAAGCTAAAAGAAAAGCAAAAAAAAATGAAGAAAATAGGACTGCTGTACTACTTGGCAACTTAACTCAGTACTGTTGACAGGTGGGTATTTGGTAATTTTTTTTTCTTTTATTATTCAATTTTTTCGTGTATCAAACTAACTAACTAGTTAATATAAATGGGAAGGATACTGATTTTAACAATATATAGAACCACAGGATCAGGTAAAACGGCTTAAGAGCTTTCCCCAGTTTACACAAAAAATTAGGTAATGTGGTGTGATGGCTCCACGTCTGGCAACTCTTCTAGATTTCCCTCAAGGCAGAAACTGGACGGCAGCTTCTCTCTCTTCCTCACGAAAAAGTTCTCAATTTTTTTCCTTTAATATGAACAGTCTCGTCTTACAACAAATATTAGTTTTTGTACTCACAATACTCTGCAGGATTTCAGATTTATGGAAATTATGGTAAAGTTTTCCACTAAGCACTTTAGTCACTCGAAACAGTTAAAAATTTAAGAGGAGCAATTCCGTGTGTGTGTGTGTGTGTATATATATATATGTATTTAAATTTATATATATATATATATATATATATATATATATATATATATATATATATATATATATATATATATATATACATATATATATAGGCATATATATATAGGCATATATATATATATATATATATATATATATATATATATATATATATATATATATATATATATATATATATATATATATATATATATATATATATATATATATATATATATATATATATATATATATATATATATATATATATATATATATATATATATACTATATCATATATATATATATATATATATATATATATATATATATATATATATATATATATATATATATATATATATATCGTGATTACCTAATTGTGATTACCTAATTGTGTTTACGGGAAAGAGCCCAAAGCTCGTATCTTCCCGTCTCCTGAACGGTTCCATTTTAGACTTAGTGATACTTATCATACCTGTCCTTAAAACTATGGATTGAGATAGCATTAACTACCTCCTCGCTTAGCGAATTCCAATTATCAACAACTCTTACACTGAAAAAGTATTTCCTTACATCCTGCAAAGAAGTTTTCTTATGAAGCTTCAAACTATGACCTCTAATTCTAAAGCCAGCCATATCAAAATATCGATCCCTATCCACTCTATCATAACCATGAAGGAATTTAAAGACTGTCACCATATCCTCCCTCACTCTTCTAGCTTCGTGTGATGGTAAGTCTAATTCCCTCAGCCTCTCATCATAACTGAGATTGCTTATTTCTGGCACCAGTTTCGTGGCATGTCTTTGAACTTTTTCAAGCTTAGCTATGTGCTTTTTCAAGTGCGGATTCCAAAAGGGGGCTGCATATTCGAGTTTTGGCCTCACATAGGTTACATAAATATTTCTGAACATTTCCTTGTCCATGTGCCTGAAGGCTACCCTTACATTTGATAAGAATGCATATGCTGCCCTTACTATGCCATTTATATGTATTTCTGGAGACAAATCTGCCTGTATGTTTACTCCTAGATCTCTCTCATTTTCTGTCTCTTGAAGTTGTACTCCTGCCACCGAGTAGTCAAGCTTGGGCCTTCTTGCACTTGTACCCATTCTCATTACCTTACATTTTGAAGTATTGAATTTCATTAGCCACTTTTCTGACCACTCATGCAGACTATTTAGATCCTCCTGAAGTTCTCTACCATTGTTCTCGTTTTTTACTTTCTTCACAATCTTTGCATCATCTGCAAACATATTCATGAATGAATTTACAGACTCTGGTAGGTCATTTACATATACAAGGAACAAAAGTGGCCCTAAAACTGAACCCTGTGGAACTCCACTACTAACTCTTCTCCATTCAGACACTGAGTGTCTTACTCTAACCCTCTGTTCCCTTCCTTCTAAGTACGTTTTTATTCATTCCAAAACATTTCCACCTATTCTAGCCATTGATTGCAGCTTCCTAATAAGTCTCCCAAGTGGAACAGTGTCAAACGCTTTCTGGAAGTCTAGGAATATGCAATCTGCCCAGCCCTCTCTTTCCTTTAAGATTTGGCTTACCTCATTATAAAATCCTAATAAGTTTGTTACTGTTGATCTACCTTCTCTGAAGCCATGTTGCCTCACTGACAAAAAGTTGAAGGATTCCAAGTGAAGAGAGATATGTTTCCTTAGTAGTTTCTCCATAACTTTGCAAACTATGCTGGTCAAGGAAACTGGTCTATAGTTCAGAGCCGTATCCCTCCTTCCCTTTTTGAAGATAGGTATCACATTTGCCTGTTTCCAGCATCTTGGAATCTCCCCCGACTCCAGTGACTCCTTAAATATGATACTTAGTGCCACTGATATTGTGTTTGCGCATTTTTTAAGCACATGAGGGGATATGTCATCAGGACCTGTAGCTTTATGAACATCTAAATCCATCAGCGCTTTGCATACCTCTGTGGCTGTAAGGTTGATGTTCTCTAATACCGGCCCTTGAGCTTCTATCACTGCAATCTGAGGGGGTGGGGTATTTTCTACTGTAAATACTGACTGAAACTCCTTGTTCAATTCTTTGCAGATCTCTTCATCCGTCTCAGTGATGCTTCCATCCGCTCTCTTTAGCCTTAAAACCTGTTCTTTTACCTTCAGTTTTCCTCTGATAAAGTTGTGGAAAAGCTTGGGATTTTCTTTAGCCTTCCTGGTGATGTCCCTCTCATAGTCTCTCTCTGCCTCTCTCCTTTTACTTAGGTAGTCATTTCTTGCTCTTTTGTAGGTTTGCCAGGCATTTATGTTTTTTCTCCTCCTATACCTTTTCCAGCATTTGTCTCTCCACTCCTTAGCTCTTTTACACCCATTATCGAACCATTTCTCTCTGGCATGAATTACACCTACTTTGGTGAAAGGTATGCAGCAATCT